>ML806543.1:265593-277282 GCA_009831015.1 Picea engelmannii | reverse complement strand
TAAAACAACAGCAAACCATTGTTAGACAGTTGAAACTTAGAGCCAACTTGAGGTCAAAGACAAACCTAGTTGGCAGCCTGTTAGGACCTGGAAAATCTTCAGTATATGCTGCTGTAATTTATATTTTAATTTTAGCCCTAAGGCTGAAAGTTCACAGGAAATAGATTCGGGAACCTCAAGGTTGAGATGAAATATTTGGATTTGTATCAATTGTTGTATAGGGAAATTTCAACATGGTATCAGAGCTGATTGGACTGAAATCACTCTCTTAGTAAAGAGGGAGTTGTGTATTTCAATTGTTCCTGTTACCCCCTCTCACCTAGGGGTAACTAGTGGAGATCATTTTTCATGATCCTCATTTATAGACAATGGTCCCAAAGATGATGACGAACATTCTCCACAAATAACATCCCCTGAAATGCCTCTCCCTCATCATTTGTTCAGCTCATACACTTGATCAACAAGCTCATCCGATGATGGTGGTCCAAGGCACATGAGGTAGATTAGTCATTGTTTCATACAAAGTGTTATATTTAATGCATTGGTCATTTAGGTGAGGATAATGGGTTGAAGTCAGATAATGAGTCGTGATGCTTGGAAGTTATGCTTTTCCCCTTGTTTCACCTTGGTGGCCATCATGTGTCCTAGTCAAGCGTTGTCACTCTTGGGGAGCAAGGGTACCATTGGAAGGCTTTGATAGGGGTAACGTGCCGTTCCTTTCCATACTTAGCACCTTCCATCTAGATTCCTCTTGTTGTCCTATCTTTTGGAAGTGGTTGTTACATGTATTCCAAAAAGGTGTGTATTTCATTCTCCTAGGAGAAGAAGGGGATTGAATGCCCAAGGTTGATGTAGTTGGTAAGAAAGAATGGAAAGATTATATTATAAATTCAAAATGCAAAAGAAATAAAGGGATATGAATGATAAATCAAAAGCCAAGTTAGTTTGAACTCTACCCCCTCACTATGAGGCCATCACCCCAAGTTCTAATGCATTGAATGCATATCTAAAGAGAGGACTTAAATGAATCTCGATGTAATAAATGCATAAACCTGAAACAGGGTTTGCAAAGCAATTAATGAATATCAAATGGCAAGATAGGGGTGGAAAGAAACAATGTTGAGGAAAGGGTGACTCAATGCACCAAGCCCTCCCTCTACAAAGGTGCTCATGGAGATGAACATCACATGTGGTCTTTGATGTCAAAGACACCATGTCTTCTAGTAACCTTTAATAGGGTTCTTTGATGGTCCTCCCATACTTAAACTTGGAAAATTGCATAAAGTCATAAGCTAGTGTGAAGTTTGTAGATACCTAATGTGAATTATGGCTTTGGCATTAACTTGTAACTCACTTTTTATGATTCTAATGACTCCTGTATTCATGATGGCTGGTCTCACTTGATTCTCTTTAGCTTGTGCTTGATGATGATGCACCCCTTGAGATGGTCCTTTGGAGGACGTTTATGATGTTCTTCCCACACTCCATGATGATGTTGCACGGTGTATGGGGGTCATTGCACCCTTGATGGTGAGTGTTGGGTCATGTGATGACTTGGCATGTTTCGTGACACCCTCCGACATCTCTTGGACCTGGGACGTTGCACTATTGAGCTAGGACGTCTTATGTACACTTTGACGTGTCACTTGGAGCCCTTGATGATGTCATGTGCTCCTTTTGGATGTTGAGGCTTGGATTGATGACATGGCATGTGATGATGATGGTACACCTCTTTAGAGAGGTGATGGAGTTCTCCTCCTTGATGATGTTGTGATTTTTCCATTGGACATTGCACATGTCGAGATGACATCATGCTTAGGGGTCATGTGATGTTTGCTTGAACCGACCTAGCATTTGGATGATGAGTTGGCACCTTGTGGATGATGAGATGTTGCTTTCTTGATGAGGAGACATGACCTTTGATGATGCTTTGCACCTTTTGGGGAGAGACATGATTTTTGGACACCATTAGAGGATGACATCACCTTTTTAGAGCTTCCTACACCCACACGTGTGGCACTTTTAGAGGATGTTTTCATGTTTTAGGATTATATCGTTGTTTTAGAGGCATTTTTGGGGGTTGACCTAAGACCTATCCACCTTGTATCATGGATTCATATGTTTTAGGGGCTTAGAGAGGTATAGTGCTCGGTTTCCTCATATATAGAGGGAGTTCTACGTCATTGTAAATCATATCACAACTTGTGGAGAATCACTGCTACTTCTCTTTCACTATGGATGACTTATGTGCCTTCTCTTGGAGATGATCTTTTAGATGCTTTCAAGTTTTTTATGGATGATTTCACGGTTAGGGTTTCATGGTGACCATTGATTTATCTAGTAAGTTCTCTTCTTAAGTCTTTGTTGGTTTATTTCTTGAATGAATTAAGTAAATGTTTTAACAAATTGGTGATATTGCATGTTATTTGGTATTTCTCTTGAATAAACCTTGTCTTGAAACCCTAGGAAGTTTGTAGTGGACTACCTTTCCTTGTTAATCATTTTTTTGAATCTTGTTAAAGGACATAGGAATATTTCTAGGGTTTGTAGTGAACTAACCTAGTTGTGTTCTTGTAGGATGACATCTTAGGGTTTGGAGTGGACTACCTTATGGTTTTACCCAAGACCCATCTTGATCTCATCTTTAAAGGTTGTTAGAAGACATAGGACGACTCCTTAGGGTTTGTTGTGGACTACCTTATTTTTCCATTCTAAAGGATAGATACCTAGGGTTTGTAGTGGACTACCCTAGGGTATTATCCTTAAGTCTTTCTTTAACCTTTTGCCTCCAAGAAAGAGCATTGTTTGACTGCATATGCCCAAGAACATAAATTGGCACTAGTCTTTCTCCATTGTAGTGAGTCTTGAACCCTAAATTCACCTTCTCTTTGTTGCTCTATGGTTAGATTAGGGTTTGCTGCAATCTTTATTCAATTTCCAGCCATAAAGAAGCTTGACATCTTAGGGTTTATTGTCAACTTTTACCTTGAAGTGTATCTTACTATCATTCATTATGTTGCTGGTATAATTTTCATCCCTGTAGGGCTCGACGTCTTGCATTCTGGAACTGTTATATGCCATTTTCATTTTCAGCAAGTGATTGTTATTAAACCCTAGTTTAACTTGTACTAATTCAGCCCTAGTTTCATCAACTCCTAACTTGTTTTAAGGGCTGATTTTTCTTTTGTTGTAACTTGACATATTACTGAAGTTTATTGTCTTTCTTGAAGATTTATAACAGCTATAGCTTTCTTCTTGATTTGTAGTGTTTGGGGCATCTACTTGACTTGTTTTGACTTGCTAAATATCATTTATTGTTTTAAATACTTCATACATGCAAATCTGGTAACTACTTCATTAAACCACCTTGTTCTTGCCTTGACCATTTTAACCTAGTGGTGGTATGATTGAGTGACCATTATAGGAGGCCGTAGAATTTTTTTGTATATTCCTTCACTAATCTATTAAAATACAATAAAGTACAAGCATACAGGCAGGTCAAAAACTGAGAGGATTGAGGGAAGATCTCTCTCTGAGTCTGATAGTGGCAATACAGAGTGATATGAGCCTGCCTTTACTAGGAAACCAGGCTTTAAGATACAAAATGACTAACCTGCCCACGGAGGGGAAACCAGGCGACCAAAAAAAGTTTAGAGTCTTAACAGAATTCAAATTTGGCACAAAAATGTTGCTGCTAGACAAAACTATGAAGAGACAAAACTGTAGTTCTAAAAATTGAAACATGAGAAACTAACTGACTTTACTTGGGGCTACCAGAGGGTCGCTTGGGGTAGTTTCCTCCTCAGTTGGGCAACCGTAGCTGCTGTCGTTGGGGGAGTTGGTATGGTCTTCTTTCAGTGGGAGCCTGTTATCGCGCAATTTGTAGCAAGGATAGAAGGCTTGAGTTTTGTAGGTCAAACTATCGAAACTGGAACCTATCCCACCCAATGTCACCACGATGGGGAGGTTCTTTCTATTTAGGGAGGTGAGACCCAGGGGAGACGTCCCCGGTGACCTGGGGTTTTTGAGGAGGCAAGAGGATAAAAATACAAGGATAAGTTTCCTCCTCACAAGTCACCACCCAAACAGATAGTCCAGCCAAAGGCCAATTTAAAGTAAACCCCCAAAGGTATACCTGCCTAAAACAATGAAACAACAAACTGATATATGCAAGTTATATCTCAATGGGGTTAGGACTTGATATGATAGATGACTATCTGAATGACAATATGAACAATTGGCAATAAATGTTGACGAAGTCAATGTTTATCAATAGCAATGAAAATTATAACACTTCACCAATAAATATTGGAACAATAATGACATTCAATGTAACCAATGAAAATTATAACACTTCACCAATAAGTATTGGAACAATAATGACATTCAATGTAACCAATTAATACTTCATTCAATAAATGCTTTAACCATTATCCAATTGCTCATAAACAAAACGATGCTGCACTAATGATGTAATAGCATAAGATGACGGCAACAATTTAGGGTTAATAGGGTTAGCTTTTAGACTAGGGTTAGTAGTTAGGGTTTCAATTCGAAGGGTTTGAGAGTGTTGTAATCAAGTTTCACTTCAACGCTGGAGGACTTTAGATCAGTGCCTTAGTGTTTAATGGAGTCAAAACTGAAGGACGCAAGAGTTGAAGGAGGCAAAGATTTTAAGGACTAGAGGGAAGAGTTTTGAGGTGTTGCTAAAGCAAGGCCTCAAAATCAAAACCCTAGGGGAGAGAGGCTCACTCTGGTGTTGCTACAACAAGGCCTCATGCTCTCTCCTCCTTCCTGGAAAAACGGCTAGCTCAAGAATAAAGCATAAAACCAAAACAAGAGGGTTTGAATAGACAAGGTGTTGCTACAACAAGGCCTTTCAGCAAACCCTAGAAAGAGTACGGCCCTAGTGTAGTAGACCTAGGCCAGGGACGTCTCATTCTTCTTGGCTTCCAAATAGTACGGCTAGCAAAAGAGGAAGAATAAATAGGAGTGTAGCTACGGCTAGGCTCTTTCTTCTTTCTTTAATGGTTGAAAAATTCTCTATCAGGGGACATGAGACAAGGATCTACTTGTGTGCTTGTCAGCTAGGGTTTTGATTCAGCAAAATCATAAAATACATGCAAGAAATTAAACTACAACCATTCATTCAAGAAGTTTTGCATAAAAAATACTCACAATTCACCAAGAAATAACCATGCAAACCCTAGTTGCAACACCTTCCTTCAAGAGAAACAACATAAAATGCCAAAAATGTCTTCCTTCAACAAGTGCGCCTCACTAAATCAGCAAAATACCCAAGAGAGGGCGCAAATTTCAGACCTCACTAATGAGTGAGTGAAAGATGATCCAAAAATGAAGGAGAAAATCCTTCATTTATACAGTATCATGACCTAATTTTACTTTTTAGGTCATGTAAAATGCCGACAAGGCCAAAATACCAAAATCATACTGTTTTACATTAAATTGTCAAATTAAAACATAAATCAATCTGAAAGATAGAGTAAAAGCCCCTCCAAGGGAGACGTTAGCCCCTTGTAGGGCAGATGGGGTGTCCTGGAGCAAAATGTTAGCCCTCATTGGGCTTCTCCAACCTGCCACACGTGCCATTACTGCCTAATCTGCCTCCAAAAGTGTCCATGATGCTGGGTGACGTCATGGTAAGGTGGTGACATCTTAGGCCTCCTAAGGCCAACGTTCCACTTAGAGATGGTCATCCCCCCTAGGTCAAGCTCTGTCGGGGTGCCTCTGGTGGAAAGTCCTCTTCTCCTCTGGTGCAAAGCTCCGGATCCATCTCTATCATGTATCTCCCCCTGATGGGGTCTCAGCATCCACCTAATGGGCTCTTCAGCCCCATGGAGGTCCGAACTGATCATCTCCCCATGTGTACTGGTCCAAGATGGTACCTGTCCGTCGGGCATGGTCCTGCACATCAAAGGCTACGCCCTCCATGGGCTCATCAGTCACAGGGATCATAGCAATGTCAATCACATTTCATCATCAATATTAGTAAACATATGCATAAAACCCCTAATAGATCAATCAATAGCTCAAAGACGTTACACAAACCTATGATACAAGCCTGGGAAAAGGGCAAGGCATCCTATTGGGCTAGTGTCCACTGAATAAGGTAGTTCCTGGAAGAGACCTCTTCCAAGCCATGTAAGTGGATGAAGTGGTCAACGGATGTCTAAGCAGGTGGGTGCAATGAAGGCCAAGGATGCAAGATGTTACCTGTGGGTGCCTTTGTAGAAGGCGAGTTGTACCTGTTATGGATGCAATTCTTTCCAAGCCCATTCATGCCTTTTATTCTTTCTGTTATTTCATTTTTTTTTCTTTTTTCCCTAGAGATAATCAGGGGACACTATCCTGGCGTGGTGACCAATGGTGAGAGCGTTACCCACAAGTACTTTCATAGAAATGAGAAGGCTGGCTCGTGATGAGACCCCCTTTCCCTTGGCCATGCAACCAAAGGTCACTGCCCTGGTGTGGTAACCAACTGATGGCAATGTCATACTGCTAGGTGCCCATGGACCTAATAGGCTGGCTCGTGATGAGACCCCCTATCCTCTGGGTAGGTCTTGTTTTATTATTTTTAGGGTCCCTCTTGTTTCTTGTTGAGAAGCCTCTTATTGCTTTCTCGGGGATCCCTGGGCGAAGCATCTCGAGGTTTTATTCTTAGGCTTTTATCTTTTACCAGCTTGCTTTTACCTTCTCGGCCTTTAGCCCTTCTTCCCACTAGATAAGGTGCAATCCTAAAAGAGGTCAACCCAGTGCCCGAACAAGTGGAATGGGATAGGTGAGCGGAAAACAAGATGGAAAAGTGAAACTGTGAAGGGAGCGGACGATGTCTTCTCAGAGACAACCCCAGTGGCTAACCAAAACCAACAGACATAGGCTTACTAAGACACCTTGTCAATCCCCAAAGCATGGTCAAGTGGGAAAGTGTAAGATCCAAGCAGTTGTTAGAAAAAAAAGGAATCAGATGCATACATTCAATGGTTTTGATGATCAAAGKGACACATACCATGATACCTGAACTAATTACCTCATGAAGCAAGAACCCTCTCTGACACAAGACCAAGYCGATGGTGGTGGAGGCTGMTRYTGCTGCAGACARGATAWRGATGYTGGAAGAGAGAAAAGGTGGGCCCTCCAGGGCCATGYTGAAGTCAATCCTGCTCTCGGTACTCCATGTCTAGGACCTGTGGGCCTCGAGACATGATCTCCTAGTTATCCCTGAAAGTGGGGGATAACAGAGCCCAATGCATTTGATGAAGGAGGAAAGGGACCTCTGCTCGCTGCGCTGCACCTGTTTCATGAGAGGCAATTTCCCCGTTTTATCCTCTTGGTTGCCTTGCATTCTCGGTTGCTCACCGGATTGCTGCATATCCTTGTGTTTGGGGGGGTTTGGATCCCCCCGAGTATCACCGGAGGAAGAAGATTGAGAATCTGAGGGCTCAGAGGGTGAAGAGTGTTGCTGCAAAACACCTGGAAGCCGAAGGGGAGTTCGAGCAAGGATATTTTTGATGGTCCACTAACTCCTTCGGTGCTTCTGGGTTCGTTGTGTGGCTAGGTGGTAGCCCAACATTTCTTCCTCCCATTCATCCAGCAATTGCCGAAGATGCCAGGGAATCGAGCGATCATGGCCTTCAGTATTGACTCTCGCAAAGAGAGCTTGGACCGACAAGCCTCTTCCGCCTCTCCCCCCTTTCCCTTTATGGGGGGTGGCACACAACCTTTGGGGCATTGTAGAGCAAATAAACTGCCTGAAGAGGAGCAAAATATGAACACTCCCAAGTTCCCAAGACTTGAGACTTTCTTCTGCTGAAATTGTAGGGAGAGAATGCGGGTAATCCGATACAGAGAACCCTGAGATTATACTTGCCCATAGATCTCGTAAAATGGAGAATGAACATGCGAAAAAGCTCACAAACCCAGAACTTGTTGATCCAAGCCCAGTAATGGAAACAACCAGGAGGAAAATGAATGTTGCTACGAGCATAAATCACCCACAACTTGCGGAGAGATCGTTTGTACGTCATAGTACCTAGAACCAGCTGAACAAGAGTTCGGAGGGCCAGGGTGATAAATGCCCCCGACCCCAGAAATCGAGAGCATTTAAAATGCATGAGTGGGAGCAAAGTTGGACGTTAAGACACTCGCATCCAGGAATAGGAGGTCGTAGACTTGACTTTGTCTTGCTATAGGATTCTTTGAGGTTGCTAGGGAAGCCTCCCTTGTGTTGGATTTCATCCTTCACTAAAATGAGGGAAGTAATTGCTAAGGTGACAGTGGCAAATACTTCCAAAGTTACAGTTGTCTTGCACCTTGTGAGAGGGGTTGCACAAGGGTGCTAGATCTTGTGATAAGAGTTCTCTTCCTGGAAGAGGTTCTTGATAAATACAGGTTGTTGGGTGTGAAACTCTAGTGCACTTGGGGGAAGTGCTTGAACCCTAGAAGGGTTCTACTTTGTTTGTTGTCTACTTTGCTTTGAGGTCTGCTTTAGATTTGTAGATGGCAGGTTTGGTTAAGGTGGAATTTTTGAATTTTCTTTATTTTCCCTATAGCAAAATTCCAACAACACTTGAGAGTGAAGCTGTTGAATGTAGTGGAGTAGTCCCAAGTAGACTTTTGCAAGATGAGATCTATATGAGTCAAAAATAGGGTTCTCATCACCAACATCTGTCTACCCAATCACTATATAAGGAGTAACATCATAATTTGGAAAACAAAGATCTACTAAAACATGTTGGTTTATTGAAGGTACAAAGATTGGCGCAACCCATCCTTGAGGATGGAGCTCCCAATTGTAGTGCATCCATGACTGACATCATTAAGAGAAGGATTCACTGGAACATGTTGGGAATCATATATAAGCAAATCATCTGGAAGAAGCAATTGAAAACATCCTAGTAGATTGTGAATAGGAACTTCATCAAAGATAGCATCTTGAACATCAATCACGCTGTGAGTGGAAGGATCATATAGACAATATATTAGAATATGGATGCGTGTACTTGATCCAAAAATGTTGAAAAACAAAATTGATGGAATCGCACCTTGAACATTAGGAGGAGCACATTGCGCTCGACTTTTTTCATTCGGGTGATCAACTTGCAGACATCTTCACCAAAATCATATTGGGGTCAACCTTCACTAGTTTGCGGCATCGTATTGGTGTGGGAGACATGCCATTTAGGGGGGATGTTGTACTATAATGGCATCTCTCCATGGCATATGAAGCACAACTCAAAGTGAAACTAGTCCAAAAATGTTGAAAAACAAAACTAGTGGAATCACACCTTGAACATTAGGAGCATATTGCACCCAACTTTGTTCGTTCAGGTGGTCAACTTGCAAACATCTTCACCAAAATCTTGTTGGGGTCCACCTTCACTAGTTTGTGGCATTGTATTGGTGTGGGTGACATGCTATTTAGGGGGGACGTTGTACTATAATGGCATCTCTCTATGGCCCTTGCTCAACATATGGGGAGTTGTTCGAATTATTTGTGTAATGTGTACATATTGTTGATATTTGGGTACCAAGGAAAGTGGTCCCCTTGTGTTTGTGAGTCTCTAAACACAAAGGGGGAAATTTTGACCCTCATGCTTGTACTTTATGTTATAATTTTACTTTGACTTTATTCACTTAAGTCTAAAGTGACTTTATTCACTTAAGTCATAAAGTGACATTATTTCACTTAAATGTGAATTAATGAACATAAAGTGAACTATGGAAACTGAAGTGGATTATGAGATCTAATCTTATCCATCCATTTTGGAGAAAGACTTAGATCTAATCTGGGCCCTTGGTTTTCTAGGTTAGCCTTGAGATTAGGCTAAAGGAGGCAAAGGAGGGAAAAGGAGGATTATTGTTCACTTGGGAGAGTTGAGTGAAGAGGAAGAGAGGAAGTGAGGGTTTGGAGAAGCAAAGGTGGGACACACTTGTTAAGGAGGGCATAAGCTACCTTAAGGAAGCTTTCATGGAGGCTAAGTGCATGAGCTAGATGGAGGGTGCACCTTGTGTGTAGGGGCACAAGTCTAGCAGGCACTTGTTCTTGAGGGCGCACAAGCTAGAGAAGGGCGCATCCAAAGAGAGGAGGCACACATGCTTGTGAGAGGGCACATCCTAGAGGGTTGGTGCTTTTGCTAGAGGAGGGGCGCACTTGTGTGAAGTGCGCAGCAAATTGAGGAGAGTAGACGCAAGGTCCAAGGTAAGAGGCAAGGCAAAGACAAAGGCAAAGCAAAAGCAAAGTCAAGGCAAAGCAAAGTGAAGGGGGCACACCAAGGCAAAGGGAAAAGGGAACAAATTTGAATGGGACTCCATTGCAAGCTTGAGAAGAAGCTTGGATTGTATCAGGTTCCTTGTGTATTTACTTGTTGTAGCATTTGCTTGAGATCTCCATATATATCTATCTCTCTTACTGGTTTTCTCCATGGGGGTTTTTCTAGGGTCATGTTGACCAAAAACATGTGTTTATTTCTCATGGTTTGCTTAGTGCTTTCAGTCATAGGTTGTTAAAGATCCTAGAGGTGTATTTGATGTTTAATGCATGTTAAAGAAGGCTAACTTGGACAGCAAAACTGTCCTTCATTAAACCTTATAACAAGAGGCACTAAAGAGCATCAAATCAAAGCTTAAGGGCAGATTTATAGTTGGGTAAAGTTCAGATTTGTTGGCTGTTTTTGACAGCGAGGAAACAGTCCTAAAACAGTGAGGAAAACAGTTTGAAAGTACCTTGAACTTAGTGCCCAACAAGAGGTCACATGACAGGCCTGTTGGGCAGCCTTAGGAACCTCAAATTTCTTCACATATAGCCACTACTTATGAATGATTATTTCTTGTAATTAGTACTAGGTGTGGTTAAGGCCGATGTAGTCGAACCTTGTATGTGGGCTAGATAACTCTCTTGGGATGCCTGCCCTTGTTTTGTGGGCCCATAAACTCCCCTTGAAGGCATGCCTCACTTCTTTAAGGAACAATTCAATTCAATTGTGGATAAATACACAACTCAAGTTCTCATTTTTATCATCTCATCCTTTGAACTTCTTTCTCTCTCTTATAGAGTGTTTTATACCCTCGTTGGTGTTCTCTTGTGCTTGCCATTTCTTTCTTTTATTTGTACTTGTGCATTTCTTGTGTAGCACACTTATGTTTGTCTCTTTGTCTAGCACACTAGGTTTATCTTTCTCTAGCACATTTTTTTATTGTGTTGCTGCAAAATTTGCTTTTGTTTAGGTTCCATTTGATTCCTTGCTTTCATTTGTGAATCTCAACAAGAACCATTGTATGCAAACTAAATTCATAGGCAGATAAACTTTTAAAAATTGGAATTAAAATTCATAAGTTTCATTAGATAAAGAAAACACAATACACATTAAAGAGACACTTATCTTGAGAAAACACTGAGCATTGGGAAAATGTTTTCCAATAGAGCATTCCTTTGCTCGAATGACACCCTTGAACTAGGGCTATGAGATGATAGTTATATAGGTAAAATGCAACATAATTAATTATAAATCCAAATCAGACATATGCATCAACTCTTGTTAGACCATGCCCTAGAACAAGTATGGGGGCAGTTTGGCTTAATTAGCACCATTGCTAGCCTACTCATTTAGCATGGTGAGAGCTATAGCAACTCTAGATTGCAACAGAAGGGCAATATGCAATAGTTTGTTGA
>ML806543.1:217586-237515 GCA_009831015.1 Picea engelmannii | reverse complement strand
AGTGCTCTTTCCTCTTCAGCCTGCACAACCCAAGGAATCGGATCCCTTTCTCTGCTAAGTGGTCCCTTAGGCTATCCCACTTCCCTTCAAGGCTCCAACACAGGTTGGCTAGGAAATCTCACCACTGGTATTCCAAGGATTATTAGTTGTAGCAAATTTGTCAATGACAACGATTATCATCCATATAGCCACAATTCTCACATAATTCGTGGATGTAGCTTTCCATAATTCAATTACAGTATGCTAATGGCAGTTCGCTTAGGGATACATTTCTTGATAGTTCAGACTTTGTTAATTCAAATGGCACCTCCAAAAACATTCGAACTTCTCCCTCCATTTGCTTGCATGGGAAAGGGTAAAGCTTAAGTTTGCATGACATGAAGGGGCTGCATATCTTTACGGAGACCCACGTACCTCTTTCATGCACTAACCCCCAACGATTAATAAAACAATGATTAATTAATAATCAAAGTACATAATTAAGCTTACAAGGCCTTCAGGTTAAGTTATTTACTAATGTCCTTTCCCCCGTTAGCCTCCTTAAGCCCCCTTGTCTTTCCTCTCTTGTGGAGTCATAGCTCTCGATTCTTTTGTCCTCTTCTGCAACTTGTGATGTATTTTTTTACTTTCATTCAATGTACAATCTTACATATTGCATCGTTCGTATTTTAGCCATTCGTCTTATACATACACAATACTGATCTGGGAATCAAAACTAGGGTGTTGCAGGGTAAATAATGTCTCCAATGCTTATTTGCGAGCGCAATTGCATACAACTCTTTATCGTAGGTAGGGTAGTTGATTACCGCTCCCATGAAGGTCTCCAAATGATAAGCCATTGGTATACCTTGCTGCAACAACATTGCCCCTATGGCATAGCTATAGGTGTTGACTTCAGTCTTGAAAGGAAGTCTGATATTTGGCAAACTCAACATTTGAGAACACCACACCTTCTCCTTCAGTGTTTCAAATGCCTTCTCATGTCCTTTTTCCCATAGAGATATTTTGTTGTAGTCAATCCATGCAATGGGGCTTCTATCTTGGAAAACCCTGTGATGAACCATCTAAAATGGCTTGCCAAACCCAAAGTCCTGGACTCCAGTGACATTCTTTGGGGCTGGCCAATCATGAATGGCTTTGGTCTTGTTAGGAAATGTGGATCTGCCATCCACCAATTACAAATGCCAAATACAAGATTTTAGTCTTGCCAATTTTTCACTCTTCATATCGGCTTGCAACTTATGCTCCCTCAAAATTTGCATCACTCTTTCCAAATACTGCAAGTGCTCTTCCCCTCTATTATTGAAAACCAAAATGTCAATTGGGGTACACAATAAGAAAAGAGTATAGGTTTGGGCTCAACACCTCATTCATAACACACATGATTGTGGTTGGTGCATTGCATGAACCAAAGGGCATAACCAACCATTCAAACAACCCTTCATTTTGAAAGTTGTCTTCCACGTATGTTCCTCACGAATCTGTGCTTGATGATAACCAAACTTCAAATCCAGCTTGGTGAAGTAGCTCCCTATGACTTATGAGTTGAATAATCTATCCTAGGTAGTGGGTATCTATTCTTAGTTGTGATCTTGTTTAAGGCTAGAAAGTCCACACACACACACCATGTACCATCCTTCTTGGACAGATGGCCCTTTGTTCCAGCAAAAGCTCTACCTACAAAGAAGTTCTGTACAACCTGCTGGTGTGTAATATGACTTCTGAGATCAAGTCGTTCTTGTCTAGATTGTTCTTTTTGGTGGCAAGCCTTTCACATCCATGAACACATCTTCTAACTCTACTGACATCTTGTCAATAGTTGTTTTTTTCTCAGGATTTTGAGCAATTCCCTGCCACTTCTTGGTCTGGGGTCTAACCATCAACAACATGAATCTACGACTAGCATTAATATGTCTTTTTGCTTGTGCTCTTGAGATTAGAGAAAAATCATCTTTCCCTCTTAGGAATGTATGACATATGACTTTCCATCCTTTACCAGTTTGTATTCATTCACCCTCCTCTTGAAGGCTACATCCCTATCCCACAAGTAGTGAACCTCCAACAATGACTTCACAGACATTCAATGGAACCACATCACACTTGATCTCATCAATAAAAGACATCAAGATAGAAAAATTGAACTTACATTACTTGTGGACTGCTAGCTTTGCATCCTTATGTAGCCATCCTAAACGATAAGGTTCATATGATGATCCTCAGTGGGCAATCCCAATTTCCATAGCCTCTTGGGGGCTTTCTCTGGATGACGTTTACAATATTGGTCGTTGCTATGCCCAATTGTTCCAGAGTGACCACATCTTCTTTACTCCTTTCTTCCCTTTGCCCTTCTTGGTAGTACTGGAAGTTCTTAGGAAATTAAAATTTTTGTCCAACCTTGTGTCTAGAGGACTTACTGGGTGCATCCTCTTTTGAGATACCTTTTAACCAGCTTACTTTTGCCTCCACATACTTGGATTTCGTATATGCATCATCTAGTGTGTTGATGTCAAACGATGATAATTCTTTTTGAATGTGGCTATGCAAACCTCCAACATATTTGAGCACTGATTTTTTCTCACCTTCTACAATCTGCAACTGGATCGATGGTGGATGGAATTTTGTTGTATGCTCTTCTACCTTCTGTGCTTGCTTTTGCCTAAGGTATTTCCATTTGATTTTGATATCTCGTTCATAACCCATTCGGTATAACTTTTTCTGCATCAAGGTTTTGAATTCTTGCCATGATGTTATAGGTAGTGTTTCTTGCTGACACTGTCTCTAGCAGAAACTTTCCCACCATAGCAACGCATCTCCTACCATGTTCACATTGCTGATACAAAACTGGAGAAGACATAGTCACAATAACCTAGCCATCCCCTATTGCTCACTGAAACTGAGTGGATAGATAAAAATATTGTTGTTCCAGGCAAGGTATGTTCCGTGCTTCATGAAAATACACGCTGGATACATTTTGTAATAAGATAGCCAATTTAATTTGTAACTATGGTAGGCCGAACAACCTTGTAGAGCCATTCCTACGTTGTATTTATCTGAGTGTTTATTGAAACAAATTCTTAATCGCATGCAGTGTAAGGGGCAATTAATTTTCGCTAATATCCATTTTTCCAACATCGTTTTGGTTGCATGTCCTTGGTGGATGACAGAACAATTAACAATAGCTTTATTTAGGATCTACGAGAGTTCATAATACATATATTCTCTCAACTCTTCAGTTCCATATTGCTCAGAATTCACCATATTCCACAAGCATGTTGAATCTATGGACAACGTTATTGGAATGCTAGTGCAGAAAGTAAACTCCTTAAGCATTTCTCATAAGGTTTGTTGCATTCGTTTAACCAGTCCCTCTAGAGTTTGCAAGAGGTACTAGGTACTTGTAGATCAAGCTCATGAAATGGCAGAGCAGAGGGCCCAAGTAAAGTCTAAGACAATCTTATCATTGTAAATGAGATTGATCGATAGAGGTGTTTGGCATGTGCCCATTGCTAAGTCTTCAATATCTGGGATTTTGGGTTTCCGTTATTTATCTCCA
The DNA here is from genome assembly GCA_009831015.1 of Picea engelmannii. NCBI lineage: Eukaryota > Viridiplantae > Streptophyta > Pinopsida > Pinales > Pinaceae > Picea > Picea engelmannii. The sequence goes on along the minus strand of ML806543.1, from coordinate 233,962 downwards.
CTTGAAAAGGAGAATGAAATGTGCAAAATGGGCCCTTTTAGAAACTGATAGTGCTGATAAGATTCAAAATGGTCTGATAATGGAACTTCGTGAACCTGTTGTTGAGAATCGAGATGTCCGATGAGATTAGCCATTTTTACTTTGCTCTGTAAACGCTACTATGGCTCATTAATTACGGTGTGGTAGAACAAGTATTGCGCACAAAGAAGATTTACATGCATTTCTTTTATGTCCTTTATACTTGTTTTCTTAAAGATGGTGAGTAACGGATGTTCAAACTGCAGCTGAATCACATGAGCTTTGGGAAAAGATGGTAGTCAATACTAGTGTGGACCTGGTGAAAAGGTTTTTGTCTGAGCGTGCATGTGCAGCAACAGAGCAAGCACAAGCACAAGCACGAGATTTATGGACTCAATATATTTGTGAGGTTAGCTGAAATTTACTTGTCCTTTCACATTGTTTGCTAACGTGGTGGTTTATGTGGAGTAATTTACAACTTTTCAAATGTTTACTATTTCATTTTTTTTATGACAGGCTTGCGGAGATCGTGTGCTTCGAGGAGCACATGAATGGGAGCAACACAAACTTGGTCGTTCACATCGGAGGCAAATTCTGCGATTTAAGAAGAAATTCTACGACTCCAGAAATAACTTGCAAGTGTAAGTTATTACTTGAGAATCATATCATGGAGGGTCTACCTCTCTTGTGGTATGAGTTTAGGTTTCTGAACATTTTAAACAAGCTTCGATGAGCTAGTTTGTCAAGAAGGCAATAAAGAAGTGAAGCTTGATGATGGGAAGGGAAAAAAAAAAATTCTTGAGAATCTCTCGTTTCTGTAAATGCTCATTTCCGAGCATTTTGAACAGCTCCGCGCGAGTTTAATTGTTAGAGGGAAACTTAAGCAATTGAATTGTTACGATGGTTAGTGTATCTTATCGAGGAATTAATGCTATAGTGTTTTTAAAACATATATTAAGGCCATGTCGTGCACTACGACTCTGCAAACACTAAAAGTTATTAGATCTGCAATTTCACTAGTAAGAAATGGCCATCTGTGTAATTGTGTCTGTTTGGAAAATGTGTCTTTGTATTTTGATATTCTAAATTGTGCATTTTTCTATATTTTGAAGGGTTAGCTTAATGCGTTCACAAATATATGTTGTCAAGAGACCATAAATTATAATTTAAATTAGGTGGAGCCAGTCGAAGGTATTGATAACTGTTTTGTGCATCATCCAAATATTCTAATGAAGAGGGATTTAAAATTTCAAAAAATACATAAGAACATAACCATGATATACATATTATTTGTAATTGTTTACTAATTAACTACCAATGCCATTCATGGTATTGGTCTTGATAATAAAAGATGATAAACGATTTTTTTATTTTTTCTATTTTAAAAGAATACAATGAAATTTTAATTTAAAATCTCATTTTAAAGATGTATTTCGCTTTCGGATAAATATGTATTAAATAACAATTTAAAAGTTGATTTTAGGAATATTTCTATCTTGTATTGATTTTTAGTTTGTTGGAAACAGTGCTTATATTACTTCATAGAACAAATAATTGCATCATAGGTCATAGAGTTACATCACAATCAAGAAAGGAAATGATAAAATCCTTCCCTTAAAAGATCACGTTATCTGTCAAACTCTATTTTAGGAAGAAAAGTCCTAACTTCGGTAGGTGAGCCTAGAGGTACTATCAAGCAAGCTACCCATTGTCACCTCATTAGCCTTGCCCCACACTTCATACTAAGGAAAATGGTTATCCTAGCCAAGTGGGGAATCTCTATGGGTCAATCTAGCCTAGTCTATTGTAGCAAATGAGAGTTATTTAGACTAGATTGAGTAAGAGGATTAGCAGCTAATTCACTTTCAAAGATAAAACAGATTAAGATGTACAAGTTGTTGCTAATTTTAACAAGTCTTTAATGATATGCAAAAGAAACCAATGTGTTTGTTATGAAGCGCTAGAAAACATCAAAGAACAAATATCACATGTGAGAAAATCAAACTTGCTTATTATTCAATTTTTCCCATGTAATCAATAACTCCACATGAGATTAAACATCAATAGATTGCCCATGTAATCAATAACTTCACATGAAATTAACCATTAACAGATTAAATAACAAATATCACATGTGAGAAAATCAAACTTGCTTATTATTCAATTTTTCCCATGTAATCAATAACTCCACATGAGATTAAACATCAATAGATTGCCCATGTAATCAATAACTCCACATGAGATTAACCATTAATAGATTGAAATGTGACGAGCTTAATATTGGATTGTTATTCAACATTAAAACCAACGAGTATGAAGTATATACATTCCCAATATTAAAGTGCTCAAGAGTTATATGGTGCTTATGATGGTTAACACAACTTAATGAAGTGTCATGGAGACTAAGTGTGAAAACCAACAATTGATTAAGTGTGTTGTCAAGCTTAAAAGGTGTCAAGTATGTGTGTAATAGTTGATTCCTGAAGTTTATTCCATTTACCAACTCATCAACAAATTAAGATCAAGCTCATGCACATCAATCTTTGCATCAAGAAGCACAACCATTAACACAACTTAATGAACTCTCATGGAGACTAAGTGTGAAAACCAACAATTGATTAAGTGCGTTGTCAAGCTTAAAAGATGTCAAGTATGTGTGTAATAGTTGATTCATCAAGTATATTCCATTTACTAACTCATCAACAATTTAAGATCAAGCCCATGTGTTGATGTTTTGGTAGTTGCGGGAGGATCTTTCCCTCCTAGATGACATTTCTTAGACGTAGAGAAGATTCTGGAAGCAAGAGATCCATTGGACAGATGTTGAAATACACTAGAAGAGAAGTCAACCCAAAATAATAAAGCATAATGAAAAGACACCTTCCCAGAAGAGAAGTCAGCCCAACTAGAAGGAGAGGAAGACTATAAATAAGGAGGTGCCTTAGCTCATTTGTTCACTCACTCACACTCTCAGCTACATAGAAGCAAGGCACAAGTTTGGAGAAGGTGAGGTAGTTGTTGCAGTGACTCGTTTCTTTTTGTTCAATCTTTTGGTATCTCACTATTGTGCGCTACTCCTTGAGGAGGTGCGCTACCTTGGTATGGTGTTGGCGCTGCAACTGTGGTGGTATTTCTGGTTGAGCTAGCGTTTGTGCTAGGGTTTATCTAATTGTACTTGCTTTGTGAACGAAATCTATCTAAGAAAGGTTGTTGGGCTTTTCCCCTATTTGGGGTTTTCCCACGATAAATCTCTCGTGTTCTTTTTGTCTCTTGTTTATGTTGTCACTGCTCCGTACATGATATATATATATATATATATATATATATATATATATGTTAATGGTAATGAAGTAAACGAACACACACACACACACACACATATATATATGTTAATGGTAATGAAGTAAACGAACACAAGTAACACTAATGCTCTGTAAATAAAAAAAAATATAGCATGGTGTCGGAGTTGGTTACTTTCAGAACAATTTGACCACTGGAAGAAAGATCACTACATCGACACCTTGCAACACCTTGCAGCTGCAATACTTTGTCAAGTGCGTTGAGAACTATCCCAAGGACATTGGGGATAATTCTTTTACAGAGCAGTGCACCCTCCCCTAGCGCACACCCTAAAATCCTAAACGTGCAGTTTGGTGAAGTTTGAAAAATTGAGGTTTTTCAGGGCTAGTGTTTCTACCAGCGAAAAGTGACAACCAGTATGAGAGTTGAAGATAGATTGGAGGGAACAAATAACTTTAGATCCTGGAAGCACATAGTTTTCCTCATTCTAGAAGAGAATGAGTTATTGGATCACATCAAGCATGCTTCCAGAACTAGAAGAAGAAGACGCCAAAGCAAAGTTTAGGAGGAATGAGGTCAAGGCCAAGAGGATCTTGATAGACTCAATAAATGATCATCTGATACTTAATGTATCAAAACTAAAGACACCGAAAGAAATGTTTGATGCCCTAACCAGACTTTATGAAAGTAAGAATACCAGTTGAAAGCTTACTCTAAGGCATCAACTCGGAAACATGACAATGAACAAGTCAGAACAATAGCCAACTATTTCATGAGTGTTATGAACATAAATATCCATATAAAATAGATATTAATAACATAATAATTAAATGATAATTAATAAATAATAATTATTAATAATGAAATGACATGTCTCAAAGAACATGACTATTGGTTAAGGGCACCCCTATGTGGATATATAAGTGAGCCCTCATTCTCATTTGTAATTATCTTACTATTCATTCTTATACATTATATACATATATTAGTCCATATGAATTTGATTACTATATTTCAGATATTTTGGATTATTTGTGCGTGACTAACTTTGTTCGTCTTATTTTTGGTATAAGAGCTCCTTCTTGGACATTATGATGATTATCGGTTGCCGGTCAACAATTTTTTTCAGAGTTTCTCTAAAGTCAGGGTCTTTGACCAACTCAAGCCTTTGGCCATATAAAAACTCAAAATTTCGTTGAAGATATTCCATTGCGAATTCAAAATGTGTACGTAACCGGTTTATGAATAAAATGAAAAAATAAATAAAATCAAAGTGTTTCAATATAAAAGTTATATAAGAAAATTATAAAGTCAAACTAATAAATACAAAGGTGAAATCCTACCCAACAATGTAATAGTTAGTTGACCAACAATTACCAAGAAGTTAGGAGGAGTAAAATGTGCATCTCCATAACTTTACAAGGAGTAAAAGTGAAGTATATAAGTTAAATAAGTCAAAAATAGAATCCCAAACGAAACAATCATTCATTAAAAACAATAAAATTACTAAGTTTATTAAAATAAAATATATTATTATTAAGAGATAATATTAATATATTATTTTAAAAGAAAAAATATTATTATTTTAGAGAGTATTTGAAGTTTTTAAAATAAGAGGGAAAAATAAAAAAAGTAGTTAAATGTGACTTTAAAAAAAAGATTTTTTAAAGATAAATAATATATATAATATATTACAAAAATATTATTAAAAAAATAAGGTATAGCAAAAAGTATAAGAGATAAACCATTAAAAGAAATTACAAGAAGTAAAAGCAAGACAAATGATCAATTATTAAAAAAAAAAAACCTCATACTTCGTCATCCAAATTAATTATCGAAGGGATATTATAAAAATAATCTTAAGGCCATATTCAAAGTTATAAAAAAATGCATAGCTTTATATATTATTTGTGGATAAAGGAGAAGTAATATATATACTGAGGTGATCTTTTTTAGAAAGGTATTTAATTAAGACACTATTAAATCACTTAATATAAAAGTATTTTTATAAAGTATAAAAAATGGTTACTTAAAGTGGATATAAAGTATTTTTATACAGTATAAAAAAAAGGTGTAAAGGAAATGTATATATTTAATATTATTGGAGAGATGAAATTGAAGATAAAAAGAAAAGAAGAGTGAAGAAAAGTTTTGAAGTACAAAGTACTTGAAAGTACGAATTGATCAAAATTTAAAAATAAATCTTAAAACCAATTCAAGTTTATATAAAAAAATGGACAATTCCATATATAAATTGAAATTTTGGACTAAATGTCCTTTTTGTGAAATGAAGTTTGAGTATATGACAATTTTTAAAAATCAAAATCGCTTATGTCCGATTTGTGGGAAATCATTTATTATGGAAGAATATCAATATAATTTAGAAATACAATCACGAATATTGAAAGGAGAACTAGGACATTATAAAGCGAAGAATAAAAAATTACAGTTTGAAATTGAGAAGGAGAAATATTTTAATGGGTTAACAAAGAAAGATAATCGTTACTTCAAAGAGCGTATTTGGGAACTCATTGCACAAAATGAAGAACTAAAGACCAAAAGACAAAAAATGGACCAAGACTTACTAGAACAAGATGATGAAATATTACGATTAAAAAAACATGATCAAAATTTACTAGTTAAAATGCCCGGATGGGGTGATACGGAGGGCGATGCGGCCACGTGGGAGCGAGCTGGGACGCGGTGTCATTGTGTCTACCGGCTCACATCACCTCGCTCATTAATTCGACATGTATAAGCGCAGGCGCATTCAACAGCCGTGACCCCTCGCGCAAGGGAAGGGTACCCGCACTATCCAACAAATTTTAATGGAGGAGGTGATGGTTGTAGTTATGGCAATTGGTATGACATTTGTGCTCATTGTGCGAGTTGCAAGTCCAGATAATAGGGCGCTCCCGAAGACCTTCGTTTCACAGACGCACCAGCATTGCAGCAGGTTCTCTCTCGTTCCACTGGAGCGGTCGCTGCTCTCGGCCATCTTGCCCACCCTTAGCAACAATCCGACTCCAATTGGCCGCTCCTGGCTCATCCACTGGAACCTCACCATGCCAAGAATCAGGGGGACACCGCGAAGGGGAGTGGCTTGGTATACAGCAGAGTCGCGACGCAAGAGGAAGGTGAATTTTGAAAAGGCAATGGCAATAGCTGCCAGGAGGCGAAGGGAACGACCACGCACGCCTCCAATGGCGGTCGTCGAGGAGGTGATCCCGGAAGGAGGTCTGGAAAGCCCTCCTGAGCACACCTTATTCATGGTCCCGGAAAATTGGAACCCACGCTCGCATTTTGGCTCGGTTAGCACTCCACAGACGGCAAGCGGCACACGCAACCACCGTGACATCAGCGTAGAGAGGCCTTACTCTCCCTGCTATGTGGAGGAAGAAGTTCCTCCTGAACCCACCAGAGGAGCAGAGGGACACAAAACGCAGGAAGCGAAAGCGGCCACCTGCCCGGAACAACCACCTTCAGTTGACTGGGATATCTCAATCTCGTCTTTGATATGAGAAATCTCTTAGAAGATCAGGTCTTCCGCATCGCGAGATTGGAGCAGAGGCTCGACATGTTCTTTGCAGCGCACTCTAGAGCCACGCCAAAGAAACAATGCCTGACATGTGCCCGAGCATACGCATTTCCAGCAAGATGGAGGCATTCCGTGTTCGACGACAATCACCCTGGCTCCGAGGTTATTTGATGTTCAGCCCTAGACTTTGCTTGTGGTTTTGTTCTAATAGTTTATGCCTTAGGACAGATAGCTATCAATATTTCTTAGTTCTAGGTGAAAGAACCAGTTTCATGCCGATGCCTGCTAGTCCCGGTTTCCTTCGGGAGGGACGTAGCAACGTTAATTTTGTTAAATTTTTCTTACTTTGCAACTATGGTGACACATGGATAGGGATGCCCAGTTGTCCCGGTTTCCTGCTTAGGCAGGACAACTGGCATCACCAACAACTATGTATTTTGTCAATGATAATATAATAGGCTCCAACCCTTTTTACTTAAAAATAAATAAATTTACTAGTTAAAATGAGAAAGTCAAAAAACAAGCAAGGAATAAAAATCCAGAACAAGAAAATCAAAGTCTCAAGGAGAAATTAACTGAAAAAGAGGAATAAATCTCATGCCTAAGGAACCTTAACTAGAAGTTACTTGAACAAATTAAAATCTTAAAGGATGAAAGAAATAAGAATCTAGAATTAGAAAAAGACGATAGGTAAGAAAATAAGGAAGAACTTTTACGATTAAGACGAGATAATCATGATTTATTAACTCAGATTAAAAAGCTCAAGCATGATAAGAAGTCTTTACAAGAAGAGCTAGATCAAAAAACATCATTAGTCAACAAGGAAACAATGATTGACCCAATAGAGAAATTGTCCAACATTCTAATTTCGACAGTAGAAAAAGGAACCAACACAAAGTCAGTTGATGTTCAAATTCAAAAGAATGCTTACATGGACAAATCACTACAAACATAAAAAGAAGACGATTCCAAGGAAAATTCACAAGAGATTTGGATGCCTTATCGTCATCCAAATCAAAAGAGTCATTATGACCAATGACTAGGAGAAGAGGAAAATAAACAATGTTTTTTTTACCAACAAATAAACTACCTGTTATCGCACAATTTGTACTTTGATCAAATGAAAGGTAAATGGAAAGCAAATTGGTGTAACTCGAGGTTATCCTATCACTGTCACCTCAATAAGATTCCTCTTTCTATTTAGGGTGGTAGGCTCAGGGGAGACATCCTCGATGACCTGGGGGTTTGAGAAGGCAAGGTCAAGAAGTTTATTAAAAGGTCCCCTCTTACAAGTCACCACTGATCAGAAAGTCTCGGGTTTATAACCAATGAAGTGATAATATATCAAGATGTACCTACCCGGAACAAAGCAACAATAAACTATATATATTGCAAGTACAACTTGCTGGTTAGTACTTCATAAAACCACAGACTTTCTCAATAAGAGAAATTGGCTGATAATGATGAAGTAAACATAAAATTATAACAACAATATTTATGAGGCAATACTTCACAATAAGTTCCTTGAAACAACTTCAAAATGACTAAGAATAATCAACCATTAACATCATAATACTAGCATTTATTAGAAGCAAACAAGGCAATGCATTAATCAACCTTTTTGATTGCTTTTAGAAGCTTTTAATGCTGCAATGTATGGTTGTAGCTTACTTTAGTAACTGCAAAAATTATGTTAGTAGCTTAAGCTATTCTAGTGTTAGAAATGGTTAGTAGGAAGCTTAAGGTATATGTTTTGATGGTTGTTTTGATCAATCACTCAATAAGAGGACTTAGACTAGTGCTTTTAGGGCAAATGGAGTCAATGATGTGGCAGCAAATGTTGAAGGTAAATGATAATAGGAGAGTCAAAGACAAGAGAGATTGATAGTTGGAGAGTTGGTAACCCAAGGCTTCAACTATCAAACCCTAGGGGAAACTAGGTATTAAGGTGTAGGTAACCCTAGGCCTTAGTAGAATTTCCTCCCTCTTTAATTCAATGATGAAGCAAAATAGGGCTAAGATGAAACAATAAAAACTAGGGTGTTGCAATGGCAAGGTCCTAGCAAATGCTTCAAAAACATCGACCTCTTGACAAGATCTAATAGGTGAAGGCTTTTAAAGCAAGGACAATAACATGTGCTAGACTTCCTAGGGTTTAAACAAGCAATTTCATAATCTTAATGTAAAATGAAAGATAACATAACTATAACCATTAAATTAAGAATAATTGCATAAATTTAACTTACATACATCAAGAATCATCAAGCAAAACCCTAGTTGAACACTTCCACCAAGAAACTTGCCAAAATCCTCCAAAATTTAGCCTTCCTCAACAAGTGCGCCTAAAATTTCAGCCAAGTAACCCTAGATAGGGCGCAAATTTCAGTCCTCACAAGTGTGAGTAAAAGATGATCAATAATACAAGGGTTTAAACCCTTATTTATGCAATACTAATGACCAGAATTAGGTCAAAAAGGCCGACATGGCCAGTTACACATAATATCCAGTTTTTACATTAAATGTCATAATAAAACCCTATATCAACCTGTAAAGATGACGTCATGCCCTTTTAGGGTGACATTAGGCCCTTTTAGGGTAATGTTGGCCTCCTGGAGAAAAACGTTAGGCCTCCTTGGGCCTCAGGATCCTGCCACACGTGCCACTTGACACACAACTGCCTCCAAAGTATCCAAAACGTTGGGTGGCGTCATGGGCCTTCTAAGGCCTACATCATGGAGAAAAGGGAAAGACCCCCTTGGGTCCAGGCTTGCCAGGCTTTCCCTGGTGGAACATCCTCCTCTCTCTGTGGTGCAAACCCTTGATCTATCTATGCCCCTAGCCGGGGTCTCAACATCCATTTGGTGGGATTTTAACCCTCCGAACTAATCATCTCCCCATATGTACCTGTCCATCGGGTGTGGCCATGCAACATAAACAAGTACGCCCTCCATGGGATCATAAGTCATAGGGATCATAGCAATGTCAATCACATCTAATAGTCAAGTTATTTAAACATGTGCATGAAGCCCCCTTTACCTGGACAAGTGCTCAAAGAAATTATGCTATTCTACAAGCTAAGTTTGGAGGGGACTCTAGGACGTCTTATTGGGATGATTGTCATTGGATGGGGGATGTTCCCGGGTGAAGTTAAATCTAGGCCATGTAAGTGGATGAGGTGGTAGGGGATGTTTGGGCAATGGGTGCAGTGATAACAGGGAAATGTATGGCTTACCTGTGGGTGCCTCTGAAGAGGGTGAGTTTCACCTTGTCATGGATGCAAATGTTTCCAAGCCCATTCATGCTTTTTATCTTTTATTCTTATTGAATTTTATTTCAAGAGGTTAGTTAGGGGACACTGCCCTGGCATGGTGACCAGTGGTGACAATGTTACCCACAAGCATTTCACGAAAATGAGAAGGCTAGCTCATGATGAGACCCCCTTTCTCTTGGCTATGCCACCAAGAGCCACTACCCTGGCGTGGTGACCAGCTGAATGGTAGTGTCATACCGCTACATGCCCATGGACCTAATAGGCTTGCTCGTGATGAGACCCCCTATCCTCCAACTAGGTCTTGATTTATTATTTTTTATGGGTCACTCTATTTCTTGCTGAGAAGCCTTTTATTGCTTTCTCGGGGATCCCTGGGCGAAGCATCTCAAGGTTTCATTATTTTGGCTTTTATATTTTTCCAACTACTTTTACCCTATGGGCCTTTAGCCCCTCCTTCCCACAATGTAAGGTACAACCCTTTGATAATTTGGCCAACCCAATGCCCGAAGTAGTGTATGGGATGGATGAACAGGAAAAAAGATGTAAAGTGGTAAGTATGGTGGGAACAGACGATGACCTTTCATGAACCCCCCTAGTGGCAACTCAAACCCTATGGGAACCAACTTACTAGGGAATCCTGTCATTCCCCCTAGGTGTGTTGAAGTGGAAAGGCATAAGGTCCAAGCACACGTTAGAAGCAAAAATAATTAAATGAACATATTCAAATATTTTGAGAATCAGAGTGACACATACCATGATACCCAGACTCATTACCTCATGGAGCAAGACCCATTTATGCTGCAGGACCAGGCTGATGTGATGGATGCTGCTGCTACTAACAAAGTAGAGGCACTGAAGAAGAAAAGATGGTCCCTCCAGGGCCATGCTCAAGTCGATTTGACTCTCGGTACTCCATGTCTAGGACCTGTGGGCCTCGAGACATAATCTCCTTAGTTATCCCTAGGCTAGGGGATAACACTACCACACTGAAAAATAACGAAGAAAAAATCAACAACTTGTAGGGAAGCTTAAAATGCCAATCCCTATCCGAACAATCAATCATCAAACAATTCCAATGAAAGTAGATTTGGGATGGATCACTCCTTTAAAGATGCAACACATCAGTTTGTGAATCTGAAGGTTATATCATATTGTTTCGTCGAGAGTCGCAACTACAAGCATAAAAGATTTGAGAAGACATCGTGTGCCAGAACAAAAGTTAAAAGGGAAGCCTTCCATTGATTATGCTTTGAGGACACAACATTTTTAAGAGGAAGGCAATCTTATGAACATAAATATACATATAAACTAGATATTAATAACATAATAATTAACTGATAATTAATAAATAATAATTATTAATAATGAAAGGACATGTCTCAAAGGACATGATTATTGGTTAAGGGCACCTCTGCGTGGGTATATAAGAGAGCCCTCATTCTCATTTGTAATCATCTTACTATTCATTCTTATATATATATTTGTCCATATGGATTTGATTACTATATTCCAGATATTTTGGATTATTTTTGCATGACGAACTTTGTTCGTCTCAATAAGGATCTTGCAGATCAAGGACCAGTTAGAAGCCATTAGAGATATAGTAGAAGACGCTAAACTCGTGACTACTACACTCAATGGATTTCCCTCCTCTTGGGATCCATTTGTTCAAGGGATTTGCGCTAGAAGCAAATTTCTCAAGTTCAACAAGCTATGGGCAGACTGCACCCAAGAGGAATCCAGGTTGATATCCAAATCAAAGAAGAATAATGATGATGAAAATCAAGCACTTGTTGCCCAAGTGAATAAGAGAAAGGAAATGGAAGAAGGTAGCTCAGAGAAGCCTAAGAAACCACGCCACAGGAAGGATGCATCAAATATCAGATGCTACAATTGTAAGGAGATGGGACATTATTCCGCACAATGTCCTCTTAAAAATGAAAGGGGAAAGAAGAAGCACCATGTACATGTAGCAGATGTTGAAGAGAAGGATGAAGATTATGTCCTTTAGCTAGTAGTGCTTCCAAGCACAAGACCAGGGAAACCATAGAAGACAACCCAAGTGGGACAACAACAACTAAACTCCAGGTTTGCATATCAAGTTTGATATTTCTTTATATTGTTGTAGTTCAAGTAAGTGTTGTAATTAGAATAACAATCCTTAGAATTCTATTATTGCTATCGCTATTACTAGTTTAGTAAACAGTCTATTATTGTTGGTACGACTACCATTAGGTGAATGATCATATTAATAATGCACTTTTTTACAAGATAAATTGATCTCGTCTGGGAGATGTTCTTGGTTGTTGACTTTGTTCCAGGCAGGTTATCTTATAAATTCCATGGAGGCTACCATGGATATGTTTTTCTTGTTCTGGGCAGGTAATAGGTAATATCTCGGAGAGGGAGCTATAATGTCGGTTGCAGGAGGAAACAATTCAGATGGCCCCTAGCCGAGACATGGAGCAAACTATCGAGACATAAGAGTTGTACACATCCATGTAATAAAGGAGAAGATGACGAAGTTATAACCTTCTGGAAAGAAGGATACCTTTGCATATACAAAGTATCTCATATGAAGATCGATTCAGTTGATCACTCTTCAGTTCACCAGGAAGAATCAATAGAGCCAGAAGGGCCTACCCAAAATCGTTACAGTAACTAGGAAGATACTAGCATGGTCCTGTGATACTTTGTAGGATGAAAATGGGGATACAAATATATGGAATTTATAATCCATATCATGAGGAGAAGATGGATCTACCAGTTGTGAGAATCCCCACCAATTACCAACTCAGAAGGAGCTAGAGTTCAGAGGGAGTCAACCCTCAGGATTCAGTAGAGAGGAGCAACCTCCCCAGGAAAGTTCATAGGAGATCAAACTTCATAAAAGTTCAGCACATGCAGAGGAAGCAGATGACACATGAGATTATATAGACTCATAGGGAGTGAAGCTTCAGAGGGAGCTCACTTTAGAGTTCGAGGTGAAGGATCTAGGTTTGATGCATTAATTCTTAGGATTGGAGGTGTGGTAGAGATCAGATGAGATTTTCCTTAGCCAAGGAAAATATAATGTTGAGACCCTACAAAGATTTGGGATGATGGACTACAAGTCCATGGCCACACCCATGACAATAAATATGAATCTACTGAGTGATTCATATTTAGATTTGATGGATCCCACGTCATACAGACTCTGTCTCGGTAGGGAGTAAAGTGGATCAGAAGAGTACTTCTGGATGTTGCTTGAGTTTTGGGATCAGTGTGATCTCATGGTTGAGTAGGGAGAAAAAATCAGTGGCACTCAGTACAACAAAGACCGAGCATATAGAAAACCATATTGAAATTTGTGAAGCAAAGTGACTTTGAAAGTTTCTTGCAAGACTTCATCCAAGGCATGATGTAGAAGGGAGCAATGAAGCTCTATTACTCATTCACAGATGAGTAGCATCAGGAAAAAATTCTCCCAGATTGGTCATGCTGATTTGATGAAGGGAGAATGATACATTCACTCACAATATTATCCATGGTGATTTGGATAGTGGTGAGTGTCCCAGACACAGTCTTTCTCCTACTAGTCATGTTGATTTGACTAGGAGCAGAAGGACTTGAGGTGCTCCAAAGACAAGCATGGGGTGATGCAGAATGCCACTCTTGTTGAGAGGGAGGTGTGTTGTTTCTTCTCATGCCGGCTAACCCCTCTGGCCAAGGGTTCCCTGGATTAGTCTTGCGACTAAGGGCATAATGCACTGTCAGACCTGATGAGAGAAGAAACATCACACACATAGTCGTGAGGAATATGGGAGTAGCTTTGTGATACTATATGGGATTACAACTATGGATGATGGAATATTGTAGTAGCTGTGTGATATTAGCTGATTGTTGCATAGTTATAGAGACATCGAATATGATTATGGATGATGGCATATTGTAGTAACCGTGTGTTACTAGTTGATTGCTGCATAATCATAGGTATGACTATAGCTGATTGCTGCATAATCATAGGTATGACTATGGCTGATGGCATTGTAGTAGTAGTGTGCTACTAGCTAATTGCTGCATAGTCATACAGATCCTGACTATGGCTGAGGGCATATTGTAGTAGCTGTGTGCTACTAGATGATTCCTGCATAGTCATGGAGGTAGAAGACTGTGATTATGGCTGAGGGCATATTGTAGTGGCTGTGTGTCACTAGCTAATTTATGCATAATCATAGAGACTGCTGTATTTCATGGTGGTAGCTTGTGTAGCTATCATTTGATTACAGGAGAAAGACATTGTCTCTAGATAGTAGCTGAGTGCTACTTGATTGCAAAGAATGTGTAAAACGATTCAAGATGCTGATGGCATTGTGGCAGTTGTGTGCTACCAACTAATTGCAGAGTAATCAATGGACTACTAGATGAAGACATTGTGAAAGATGGATCCCTAGCTAAGAGGGAGTGTTGATGTTTTGGTAGCTACAGGAGGATCTTTCCCTCTTAGATGACCTTTCTTAGATGCAGAGAAGATTCCAGAAGCAGGAGATGCATTGGACAGATGTTGAAATACACTATAAGAGAAGTCGGCCCAGAAGAATAAAGTATAATGAAAAGACATCTTCCAAGAAGAGGAGTCAGCCCAACTAGAAGGACAAGAAGACTATAAATAAGGAGGCTCCTTAGCTCATTCGTTCACTCACTCACACTCTCTCAACTACACAAAAGCAAGGCGCAAGTTTGGAGAAGGTGATGCAGCTGCTGCAAGGACTCAATTTCTTCTTGTTCAGTGTTTTGATATATCTCTCTTGTGTGCTACTCCTTGAGGAGGTGTGCTACATTGGTATGGTGCTGCTGTTGTAGCTGTGGTGGTATTTCTGGTTGAGATATCCTTTGTGCTAGGGTTTATCTGATTGGACTTGCTTTGTGAACAAAATCTATCTAAGAAAGGTTGATGGGTTTTTCCCCCATTTGGGGTTTTCCCAAGATAAATCTCTTGTGTTCTTTTTGTCTCTTGTTTATGCTTCTACTTCTCAGTACATGATTTATATATGTTAACGGTAATGAAGTAAAATAACACAAGTAACACTAATGCTCTGTAAATAAGGAAAATCTAACACCATGCACATTAAACTTTGCATCAAGAAGCACAACCAAGTATTGAAACCCTTGCTTAACCACAAATTGTAGCCATTATAAGAGTCAAACATATGAAACATTATACCAAGGGATCAAGTTGTTCCACTATTTGAAGCATTGATTCATTTGTTCAAGGTCTTATGGTCATACAGAGTGCCAAATGTTACATAAATATTCAATTTTAAACCCAAATGTTATATCCTTTACCAATGTGTGAAAGAAAGCAATCTCAAAGAAAACTTGTGCCATGAATTAAAATGTTGGTGTTTCTATCTTTAATATGAAATGAAACAAACTCAAATAACAATATGTACATCAATCACATTGAAGTCCATTCATGGTGATAGGTTAGATCCATAAATATAACAAGTTTTAAACAAGATCTAAACCAATTGCAATGAGTTGAATACTAGCTTACTCATGTAAACCTTAGTTATTATGTAACATGAGACAAGGGTTAGCATAAGTGAGATCCAATCTAAACAACTTCTATCAATTAAAAGTAAAAATTTGGATCTATAAATCTATTCAAAAGATTAAACCTTTTAGACTCTAGATTGCTTGAAGCAAATTTTTTTTTTTAAAGGGAAAATTAATTTGAGATGGCTAGAAAAGAGAGGAAATCAGGTGCTAAACCATGGAAATTGTCCCCTTGAACTAGTTGTTTGAAGTCACCAAATATCATATAGAATACTTTGAAGAGGATAAAACTTAAAATCATATGAAAGATAACAATGATTAAAGGGAGGTTAATTCTATAGAAATCAACTGTATCATAAAGTGAACCATGCACTAGATCTAGAGTAAAGAAATGGAACACCAGGATATTCATCTCTAATACTAAAAGTATAGCTTAAAATTCAATAAAGAAGTGTAATAGAAATGAAATTCATACCTCACATGCAATATCTTCCCTTATGATAGCTCCTTCCTCAACAAGGTTTGGAACTAAAATCTCTTTAATAAAATCCTAGAACATTATTCCAAAGATAAAAGATCTCACAACGTAAGTAACAAGTAGTTTTTCAACTTATTTCCAACCATGCAAAAAAGAGCGAAGAACCCTCCTTATATAGATAAGGCATCTCACAAACCATGGGTAGAAAACCATGTGCTAGTACAATACCATAT
>ML806543.1:161011-217486 GCA_009831015.1 Picea engelmannii | reverse complement strand
GGAAAATTGATTTCTATCGAAATCTTGTCCCAGTTAACGCACTACAAAAATGATAAAAATTCTTTATGGCGTCATATATGATATTCGCTATAGTGTATTGTTGTCAATTCCCAAAATTGACCATAAGTAAGAGGGTGAATTGTGAAATAGATCCAGTTACCTCCTGGTATCAGGCATTATGGAGACATAAGACAACTTTATATTTTTATAAAGTCTATAATGATTTTGTTTCAATCCTCAAGAGGTTGTTGTTGGGAGAGAATACTTCAAGGATATTTGACAAGGATAACGAATTTCTAGAGAAAAGAGGAATGATAGAACAAATGGAGAATCAAAGTGTCATAAGGATATTTTGTTCCAAAGAAAATCCTTCTTTTCTCCCGTACCATGTATTTGATAAATTATTCATTATAAAGGTGGCAAGGCAATACAATTTATGGCTTCATTTTTTCCACGAAAAAAGGAAAAAAACAATTCACCCCCTTTCCATGGAAGATTGGATATTTCATTTTCAGGAACATAAATAAAATTCATGATTTTGCGAATCAATTCATCAATGTAAATCTAAAGTATGCTGAGAAAATAAAAGGGTTTGATCCTAACAAAATATTTGTGGAACACATGCTTTCAGTAGGATTCAACAACTCATTCATTCATACTATCTTGAATGAAGAATAAGATAACTCCCAAAGTGCTCCTGCACACAATGTTTTTGACTTAGAAACAATACTTAGTACTAATGAGTTTTATAAGAAAAAAGGAAAGGGTCCCAGTGAAAGGAGTGTCCAGTCTCCAGTTGTTACTCCCAAAACTACCACATCTCGGAGAAACTCCAACGACTCACCCAATTAGGAATATTTCCAACAATAGTTCAAGCGATGGAGGAGAGAATAATCCCCCCCCAGAAAAATCGAGAGCTCACATAAGCTCCCTGTTAGAAAAAAGAGGAAGAATGTAGTGCAAGAGGAAGAAGACAATCTCATAGAAAACGACACCAATAGCTTCTCTCTTGAAGACATGGAGCTCAAGGTAGATATTGAGAAAATGTTTCCCACAATTGATCAATTGGGAAATGTGGCCCAAAAAAAATCATCATTGGAAGTTGTTGCAAATGAGACCTTCAGTGACGAAGAGTCATTTACTTTCCAAAGTTATGTTTTTGATAAGGAATCTAAAAAATTGATTGTAGAAAGATGTGATAAGAAAAATAAGAAGGGAAAATGTCGCTTAGAGGTTGACCTGAAAGATATGTGGCCATCCCAAAAATCTAAAATTCATAGAGCGACCGAGGATGCTCTTGATGATTCTATTGGTGGTCTGGAAGTAGAAAATACTGAGTTAAAAGAAAGGATCAGAGAGTTGGAAAATGTCTTAATTCCTCTCCCAATCCTTGAAATTCCTTTGTCAATGGTCAAACCAACCACACCTACCATTAAATTCAAAGGATCTTCAAGTCTATGCACAACGGTCTGGAGTTATGTAGAAAAGAATATTAAAAAGAGAATGTCCCTAATAACAAAAGTGTGGGAATTATAAAAAAAAAGTTGTTTCTTTTGGCTCAAGGGCACATCCTTTTCATGAATATTTGAAATATGATTTGAAGAACGAAGAAGGTTTTTACACTAATGTTGTTTTACCATTTGGAATTAAAGTCTCTAACATGACATAACTGAGAAGAAGAGAGGAGGATCTGCCTTCCCCAAGTCGAATAAAACAACTAAATGCTTGCCGGGAGGAAAAATTAAGAATTTAAGTAACATTGTTCAAGCATGCAATGAATCCATAATAAAAAAGGAAGAATTGTTCAAAAGACTCACAAAGATAGACCTAGCAGGAGGTACTAATGAGGTACAAGACCCTAAATTAATTCTCAACTCAATGTTTCTAACAAAGAAACAATTTGACGAACAAGTTGAGATATTTAAAGGGTTATCAGTTGAAATTTTTTATAGCATACTTGAATATAATGAAGAAGAAACAAACAATTGGCTAGTTGATTATTCCTGGAAAAATCAAGATATTGAGGAGGCAGTACATGGTATTTATCTTGACTTAATATATTTGGAAGGTGAGTTATTCAACATTAAAATCCGGCATGAAATAAACATTGCACCAATGAAAAGTTACATTGAAGATTGGTTCACCAAAGCAATTGACAAATTAACCAAAGAAGGGAAAGAAACAATTGATATGGTTCCTGTAACCATCAATGAAGACAATAAAAGGACAACACCAAGAAAGTGACAATATGAGAGACCGCCATAGTAAGTTCACGCTAATCACATTTTTCTTTCTTTATCAAATTTTCATCCAGTTACTCCGCTACTTTAACTAGAAAGGTTTAACCGAAATCTGATAACTTCTCCCTGTCTTCTTTCCATGTCTTTTTACTCTGCATCGCCCACCATTCTCTTTATACAACTTATTTCTTATTTTCTTTATGGTACGCGGGAGCCCCAATCCGAGTTCGAAGGAAAAACACATTTAAATTTCAAAGATTTTTAACATATTATATATTTTTTCATAAATCCCAAGAGAACTATTTCAGGGTCAGTTTTGACTGTACTTTGTAACTCTGAGTTTTGAGTATAAAGTATTTGAGATTGATTTATCATCATATTTATTTGAGCTCCCCTTGTTTTACTCTATTAAAGTTCTCTTATGCACGTGGACCATCTTCTTTTATTTTATGTGATGATAAATCTTTAGTTTAACTATGATGGATGTGAGGAAATTTTGTTTATCTTTTTCAAATATATGATGTGTGCGACTCCTGGTCATCTCTCAGGAAATCCTTTTTTGAAAAAAAAATGATTTTATTTTACTGCAATTTTTATCCTTCTTTGAATGTTAGGGTCCTAACCTGCACATAGGTAGAGAAATATATTCGGATGTAATAAAGGTAAATATTAATAAGGCCTTTCAATAAAATAGAATAAGGCGGATGTAAGAATACCTAATAGAAGCTTCCGCTTCTAGAAGGATCTTCCTCTAGATGCTTCTCTTGATAGACATATTTAGTATAAATAAGGGTCGAGGGTATGAAAACCCTAGCTTGGAGATTATTGTAACAGAGCGTTGCTCGACTGGAAGTTGCCCCCTCGAAGAGGCACGTGAACATTGCTTTCTGAATCAAAGTGCTATTTTTGTTGTTGTTCTTATATCATTTCTGTGTTATTGTGGAGAATTATGCTGATTATATTACTGTTATTCTGCCATTTCTAGCATTTTATTTCTGTTCTGCATACTTTTTATATCTGGTATATTACAAGTGGTATTAGAGCACTTTCCTTGGCAGAAATTGTGGGAATTTGTTTTTCAGGGTAGAGACGTATTCCAACGTCTTTAAGCCAAAGAGATCTATCGTTATGCGCATAAACCCGCAGTTGAGGGATTCATACACGTAGGAAATACACGTGGTTCTTAAGCGCACATCTGTTGGCCACCCTTGTAACCCCTGTTGGTACCCCTTCAAGTGGTAGCGCATCAGACAACACTTGTGTAAGGATCGACCTAGATTTCCTGAATCCCTCTTTAGATAAACTGATCGGCTACATGACTGCTATAGTGCCACGGAGAACAACACTCGGGAAGATACTCTCTAGTACCTAGGTAGTCGGGTAGTACGACTAAGGGTACAGTCTATCCTCCTTAGTTAGTGCCCTGAGATATTGGGCTGAGTAATATTGTTGGACCCCGCATGTATATCAGAGAGATATAGCACAGGGAAAACCCTTGTCTGTAAAACCCTTGAATACCTAACCCTTGGGGGATAGAAACATAAACAAATTAAAACAAACAAGATATGTTGTCGCACAACTGTGTTCGGGTTGTCAAATCACTACACTTTTCTTACTGGTTAAGCATTTGGGGATTTCATTGCTGCAGTATTCTTCAGACCAGAGTATAACTCCGCTGGTGTAAAAAAAAGAAAAAGTCTGGAAATTTTTTCAGCATTATTTAAGACCTATTCCATTGGATTCATCTCTTCTCCCTTATCACATTCATCCATATCATTTTTCGGAAAAAATTTTGACCCTGCCCGCCCCTTTTCAGTTCACCCATCCTCATGGCCCATACCCATAGCCAAGACCTGGAAGCTCGCTTCAACACCTTGCAATCTGGTCTCCTTGAGACCCAAAAAGAAGTAAAACAACTCAGTGCCAATGTTGCCTCCATCGATACAACCATCAATACAACCATAAATACAACCATGTAGTCCTCAATGGAGGAAGTCAAACAAGAATTGACCACCCAGCTTGAATCTGTCTTTGCATCACTCTGCACCAAACTGAAGATCCCTATAGGTGACCCTTTCTTTGATACACCTCCAAATACTGAAGGTGAACATTCCTCCCATTCCCATACCTTTTAGCACCATCACTTTCAATGTGACCTACGCCTTTCACGGATGGATGTGACCAAATTTGATGGCTCAGACCCCACTGGTTGGGTAACCCAAATGGAACATTGTTTCTCTTTATACGGCATTACAGATGACTTGGCCAAACTTCGATATGGTGTTCTCCATCCAGATCAAGAACGTTAGCAATGGATAAAAACTTCCCGTCAAGGGTATATTGCTTGGACCCAATTTGTGGCTGAGCGTTATGAACACTTTGACATTGACACCAACCATTTGGGCCGTTTAACAAAGTTGAAACAATCAGGAACAATAGAAGACTTCATAGGGGCCTTTGAGCGCCTGGATTTTTGAACAGAGGGCATGACTGATGCTTTCTTTCGAGAGTGTTTTATCAGTGGCCTCAAGGAGGCGATTCATGCCCATGTCCTCATGGCTCAACCCTCGAGTTGGGTGGAGGCTACTAAAAGAGCTAAAGAAGCACAACATGTTGTTTCCTCTCAAAACCGAAAACCCTCATTTATCCCTTGCCCTAAACCCATAAATCCCACTACTCCTTTTTCCCCATTAAAGATCCAAAAATTGACCAGGGCTGAAATGGCTAAATGCCAACTCAAAGGCCTTTGTTATAATTGTGATGACAAATATTTCTCGGGCCACAAGTGTAAGGAACAAAAGATTTTTATGGCCATCTTTGAGGATATTTCAGAAGAGGATGTTGAAACTCACCTTGTGTCTGATTCACTTGAAATCACTGACATAACCCCTCCCTCAGACCCTCCCAAAGTGGAACCGGTCATTTCCCTCAATGCTCTCACCGACTTCTCTGCTCCCCAAACCCTCAAGTTAATCGGTTACATCAAGCATCAAAAGGTCATCATTCTGGTTGATAATGGAAGCACCCATAATTTTATTCATCGCCGCATTTCCCAAGAAACTCATTGCTACATCCATGCCGTAAAAAATTTCCAAATCATGATTTCCAATGGTGGTTCAATGAAATGTGGAGGGCGTTGTGAAAATGTCCGTCTCCAAATCGGTGACTACCACCTAAAATCCCATATGTTTGCTATCGACATGGGTGGTTGTGACATTGTGTTGGGTGCAGAATGGCTAAGGACTTTGGGTCCCATTCTCATGGATTTTAAGGAATTAACCATGCAATTCGACCAGGAAGGCCACCAATATAAATTCCAAGGCATCACTGCTGGTTCACCTGAGGTCATTAGTTCCCATCGCATGGAAAAGCTTCTCAAAAAAGGTCATTCTCGTATCATTGCCCAAATCCATGCCATACAAGCAACACAGACACCCCCGGTGCCACAAGACCTCCAAGCCCTTCTTTATAAAGATCAAATGGTATTTTCCACTCCCCAAGGACTCCCTCCTTCCCACGGTGTTCATGATCATTCCATTCCCCTTGTACCTGGAAGCCTTCCTCCCAATATCCGTCCGTATCGCCACCCCTTTTCACAAAAAAATGAAATTGAGAAAATGGTCTAGGAACTCTTTAATGCAAGCATTATCCGCCCTAGTACGAGCCCTTACTCTTCTCCTGTAGTCATGGTCCTGAAGAAAGAAGGTTCTTGGAGAATGTGTCATGACTTTCATGCCCTCAACAAACTGACCATTAAAGACAAATTTTTCCATTCCTGTCATTGATGACCTCCTGAATGAATTGAGTGGCACCCAATTCTTTACTAAACTTGATCTTCGCTCGGGCTATCACCAGATATGTATGAAAGAGGAAGACATTCCCAAGACGACCTTTCAAACTCATGAGGGCCATTATGATTTTTTGGTCATGCCCTTTGGCTTGTGTTATGCCCCCTCCACCTTCCAAAGCCTCATGAATCATGTCTTCCGTGCCTTTCTCCATCATTTTGTCTTAGTTTTCTTTGATGATATCCTCATCTATAGAAAAACCTAGACAAACCATTGTACTCATGTGGATTGAGTTCTCCATCTACTCTCTCAGCACCAAATTTTCCTAAAACAGTCTAAATGTGCTTTTGGTGCCTCAGAAGTAGAATACTTGGGTCATTTGGTTGGCAAGGATGGCGTCAGGGTGGATCCAAAAAAGATTGAAGCTATGCAAGAATGTCCTCACCCAAAGACTCTCAAAAGCTTGCGTGGATTTTTGTGCTTAACAGGGTATTATTGCAAGTTTGTTAAGAATTATGGAAAGATTACAGCACCTCTCATTGCTCTCCTAAAAAATAACTCTTTCCCTTGGACTCCAGCCGCTGCTCAAGATTTTCAAACCTTGAATATGGCCATGTGCACCACTCCGGTTCTGGCCCTTCCTGATTTCAAAAAGACCTTTGTGTTGGAATGTGATGCCTCAGGGAAAGGAATTGGTGCTGTCCTTATGCAAGAGGGTCGACCTTTGGCCTTCACCAGGAAGCAATTCTCTGAAAAGAATCTTGACAAACCCATCTATGAAAAAGAAATGTTGGCTATTCTGCATGCTGTTGATTTGTGGCACCCTTATCTCTTGGGGAAACATTTCCAAATTAAGACAGACCATCAAAGCCTCAAGTACTTTCTGGAACAACGCATTTCCTCCCCGGAGCAACAAAAATGGGTGACTAAGCTCTTTGGATATGATTATGAGATCATTTACAAGAAAGGAAAAGACAATGTGGTGGCGGATGCACTGTCCCAAAAATATGAAGAAGAAGGATCCCTTTTTTCTCTTTCCTTCATTGTACCAGATTGGCTCCAAGCTGTTCGCCAGGAATGGCTACAAGATCCCAAAAGTTCGCATCTGATCCAACAATTGTAGACCAATGTTCCAGCTCCCCCAGGGTACTCTTGGCTCTAGGATGAGCTTCGATACAAAGGCTGTTTGTATTTAAGTAAACAATCAAAGCTTAAATCCACAATACTTTCTGAGCTTCATGCTACACCCACAGCGGGGCACTCCGGGTTCACCAAAACCTATGACAGGGTCAAACGTTCTTTTTTCTGGGATGGTATGAAACAATACATCCATAATTTTGTCACTGAATGTGATGTGTGTCAACGCCACAAGGGAGAAACAGTCAAATCTCCGGGCACACTACAACCTCTTTCGTTTCCACCTGCTATTTGGAAGGATATCTCTATGGAATTTATTACCGGCTTACCCAAATTGGGAAATAAATCAGTCATAATGGTGGTTGTGGATCGCCTTTCCAAGTATTCTCATTTTTTCGCTCTTCAACACCCATTTACTGCATCCATGGTGGTTCAAATTTTCATGGACCAGGTCTTCAAGCTTCATGGCATGCCACACTCTATTGTTTCTGATCATGACCCAACTTTCAAAAGCAATTTTTGGCAAGAACTGTTCAAGCTACAGGGCACCCAATTGCATCTCAACACAACTTGTCATCCCCAGACTGATGGTCAAACAAAAGTTGTCAACAAATGTTTGGAAACATATCTGAGTTGTTTTTCCTCTGAAAAGAAAAATCAGTGGGCTCAATGGTTACCCCTAGCTGAATGGTGGTACAACATTTCCTACCATACAACTATGCGCATGACTCCTTTTGAAGTGATATATGGACAGAAGCCACCTTCAGTTCTCTCATACTTACCAGGTACCTCAGAGGTCAGGCAGTTGACCAAACACTTACAGTTCGAGAGGATATTCTCCGTACCCTCAAAGAGAACTTGGTCATGGCACAAAATCACATGAAGCAACAAGCAGATCAAGGTCACTCTGAACGTCAATTTGTAGAAGGGGACCAGGTGTTTCTACGACTGCAACCATACAAGCAAACTTCCCTCAAGGCCGGTTATTGTCAGAAGCTAGCGCCCAAATTTTATTGTCCTTATATAGTTCTCAAGCATGTGGGACAAGTCGCCCATCAGTTAGCTCTGCCCATTCATTGGAAGCTACATCCTGTTTTTCATGTTTCATGCTTAAAGAAGGTGATTGGAACTAGGTGCCAAATTCAAACCAACCTTCCCGAGTTAGTTGAAGAAGGATCCATTTGGCTACAATCGGAAGCAGTTTTGGACCAACGTGAGCGTCGCCTGTGTCAGAGAACCATCAAGGAAGTGCTAGTCCAGTGGAAAGATACAACTCCAACAGATGCCACTTGGGAACCAACTACCATTCTGGAGCAGTTTTCACATCTCAAGCCTTGTGGACAAGGCTATTTTTAAGGGGGTGGACATGTTAGGGTCCTAACCTGCACATAGGTAGAGAAATATATTCGGATGTAATAAAGTTCAATATTAATAAGGCCTTTCGATAAAATAGAATAAGGCGGATGTAAGAAGACCTAATAGAAGCTTCCACTTCTAGAAGGATCTTCCTCTAGATTCTTCTCTTGATATACATATTTAGTATAAATAAGGGTCGAGGGTATGAAAACCCTAGCTTGGAGATTATTGTAACAGAGCACTGCTCGACTGGAGGTTCCCCCCTTGAAGAGGCCCATGAACATTGCTTTCTGAATCAAAGTGCTATTTCTGTTGTTGTTCTTATATCATTTCTGTGTTATTGTGGAGAATTATGCTAGTTATATTACTGTTATTCTGCCATTTCTAGCATTTTATTTCTATTCTGCATACTTTTTATATCTGGTATATTACATTGAATATTACACCAGACTTTTTCAGAGTCCTACATTACTCTAAAAAATCTAGAGTCCCAAGAAAATATTAAAATAAAGAGGAGTACCACCTCTATAAAAACACAGGGGGATTTGTATCCCTGTGAGGTTGTCGTTTCGGTCCTAACATATTCAAGTGTCAACAGTTTTGGCGACCATACTAGGGATGAATTGAAACTTGAAATCTGGTTTAGCATTTTTTTAAAAATACATGACTTTGCCCCAGACTGATCAACCCCACCTGGAAATTTGATTGAATAATCAACGAAGCATCTTACATCAGCTATATAATCTAGTAATAATGACAGGTGAGACCCAAGAATAATTGGAAAGGTCTTGGAAGACATTGGTCCAAGAAGAAGAAAGAGAGATACTTCGAATACAAAGAAGAAATGAGCGACAAGACCGAAGGAACGAAAGGCCAGCTAGAGCAACACAAAGACAAGGCCGAGATTGAAGTTTGATGAATACAAGGGACCCATTACAAGAAGTAAAAGAAAGAAACTATGTATTATAAGAAGTGGAAATCATATCCCTAGAACATCTCCAGACATGGTAGAAAGAAATGAACAACCGTGAGAAGAACCACGAGGAGAACCTCATGAGGAGAGACAAGGAGGTGGTGGAAGAAATCAAGAAAACCTAAGATTTGAAAATCGAATAAGAGTAAGAGATTCCCCTTTAAATATTTGAGGTGAGAAACATGACCTCCCCATTCTCCCTAAGAGTACCTTGAAGGAATTTTCTGGAGACTGAAAAATTGATGCCAAAAGACACCTTAACTTATTTCTTGATGTTTGTGATTTTCATTGTGTTGAATATGACGATGTGATGGGAATGTTATTTATTCAAACCTTATTAGGGAGAGCTTATGAATGGTATACGCCATTACCCAGTAGCTCCATTGGCTCATTTGATGACCTCGAAGCCATGTTCTTGACTATGTTCAATAAAACTTTAAGTAAAATTCCAGAAGATAAAAGACCTAATGACCCAGTCATACTCGGTTGTTATAAGAATGCAATGCCCCCAAATGTGAAATATTATATCAAAACATCCCATATGGATACCTTGGAGGAATAAATGATTAAAGTCACTGAGTTGGAATAAATTATGATTGAGATGGGTGTCGACCCGACATTATCCTAGGAAAAGTACAAAGGAAGCTGGGAGGCTTATGTATTGATAATCAACAAGCCTCTAGGTCAAGAAAGAACGAGTAATTGAATCCATGGCTGACCCAAAAAAGTTTAGGAGGATTTTTCAAGGGGACCACACTAGATGTGAAGGTAGACCTTGTTGCGACACAAGACACCAAGAAAATAATTGAAATTGCACAAATGAATATAACTATCAGGAAAATGCAGAACAAGATAACCAAACTAATAAGGGGGGACAATTATGTAGCAAATCCGAGAATGTCAGTCCAAGAGAATATAAGGAACCTTCCCCAAGAAAACAAAGTAATGTTTGAAAACACTGATAATCCACAAAGGCTAAGGGTTCCTAGGAAATCAACCCCCAATGCAATTGTTCTGGATGATGTATATGATGAGAAAATGGTTGAGCAAGAGAACTATTATTCACCTGACAAAAGTTCTAAAACTGTACATATGGACAGATGAAAGACGTCCATGTATATATTTGAAGAAGGGAACAATGACCCCGACTCAAAGGAGAATGTTGCCCAGACAAGATAATTTGTAAATAAATCCAAGAATAAAAATGATTATGAAAAATAAAATGAAAAAGATAAAGAAAAAATGAATGAGAAAAAAGAAAATGAGAAGATGATGGATACCATTGGAAGTAAGAAACAACACATTATGTCAAACTCCACCCAGTTGAAATACAATGTTGTAGAGGACCTGAGTAAACTAAGGATAACTCTTCCTTTTACAAAAGTAGTGAAGATTCCCCAACAAAGGGAAAACATTTTGAGATTATTGGATGATCCGTCTAAAAAAGTGGAAGTTGTTGTTACAAGTCCGAAACAAAGCCATAACAAATCAACAATCAATTTGAGAGGTAAAATTCCACCCTTTTATATTTCAATTGAAAATCATGATGTTGCACTTCATAATTGTTTAGTCGATACTGGCACAACAAATAATATTATGCCATTGGTGGTCATGGAGGAATTGGGAATGAACTACACAAAATATTATGAGACAGGTGAAAGTATATATGCAATTTATTCCAGAAAAGTGCCAACTTATGGTGAAATTAAATACTTTTATGCTTGGATCATGACAACTCCCCATATCATTACAATTTTCAATATTATTGTGGTAGACCTTCCTCCTGCATATGGAGTTATTTTAGGAAGAGATTGGTCGTCTATGATCGGGGGATACATAATGAACGATGGAAGCTACATGATATTACCAGGAAAATAAGGAGCAATGATAAAGGTTCCTCGTGAACCCAAGAGACCCTTCTCTTTCAAACAAAATGATAATAAATTAATGAAAGATTATATAGATGCTAGGATAAAAAACTATGCTTTCCTAGACATGGAACAGACTGAAAGCATGGAGACAATTCAAGGTATGGATAATCAAGAGAATCCATTTGAAGGTTTTTGGAAGATGTCATTGGATGGAGATTGTTCAAGTTCCGAGAGTGGAGTTGGAGTTGTCCTTGTAAGTCCAGGAAATATTGTGCATCCACATGTTGTCAGACTTGAATTTGCATGTACCAATAATGAGGCAGAATATGAAGTTTTCATTTAGGGAATGATTCTGGCACAAGATTTGAAGATAGAACATCTAATTGTGACTAGCGACTCTAAGTTGGTAATAAATCAAGTCACCCAGAGGTATACAATAAAAAACAAAAGACTCAAATTATATTTCAAAAGAGTTAATGAATTGATGTAATCTTTCAGCTCTTTCAAAATTTCTTTCATTCCAAGGGACAAGAATCATAAGGTAGATTCATTAGCTTTGGCGAACTCATTGTCAAACCCAATGATATTCAAATAAAAACATCTTTTGAAGTAGAAAGAGTATTCCGACCTTATATACCCGATAACCAGGAATATTTACAAGTATTTGAGAATGATGAACAATTGGAATTTTTTTTGTCAAATGATGATGATGATGAAGACAATCACATATCTCTTGTCCCAAAGGATTGTATTCAATTTGAGTCTCTTTTTACGAAATACGAGCACACTAAGAATCTCCTGGAAGAAAAATCAATATTGGAACTGACAGTTCCCAAAAATATGTCAACTTGGGAGTTGATTGCACCATTGAGGAAGTTGATCAATACGTTTCATTATTTAAAGAATATCTTGATGTGTTTGCATGGACTTATGATGATTTGAAGGCTTATGATAAACCAATATTTCAACATAGTATTCCCTTTAGAGAAGGGGCAAAGCCGGTCAAGCAGAAAATAAGGATGATGAACCCCAAATTAAAACCTATGGTAAATGTTGAATTGGAGAAATTAAAGAAGGATGAAATAATATATCCCATTAGACATGTTGGGCCCTTCATTTCTGGATAAGGAATTGCACAAGTTTTGACTGAGCACAAGTTGCGCAAGCTTCAACAGAAGCTGGACATTAGAACGAGAAAGGGAAATAGAAAACAATTGTGAAAGACAGAGCAACACCAACTAAGCAACAAACAGTTGCAACAGAACAAGGAAGCACACAAGCCGAAATAGAATACACAACCCAACAATATATATGGATGAACATAAGTGTAAAAGAGTTGGTTGTTGTTGTTGGTGTTATTGGGGTTGTTGCCATTGTTGTTGAGATTGTTGTTGTTGTTGGTCCGTTGATTACGAGTTGGTTCCGAGTTGATTGTTGGGAGTTGAGTGAAGTTGAGTCTTGAGTCTGTAATGAATTTGATCTATCAGTTTGAGAATTGGAGCTCTGTGACATGAGTCTAGAGTCAAGAGTCTGTACAATGCACTACTGCATAATTCTGAGCCTGTAATCAGAGAAATATTTTGAAGATAATATGAAGAAGGAACTAAATTTTCAAATATGATATGTCTCTGTGTGTTTTCCTTATGCATTACTGTTCTTCTTTCTGGGTTATAAGTTCCACTTGATGGTTCTGTGTTTATATGCTTGTTCTTAATGCAAGTAGGTTTGATTCTTACACATATATGTTTCATATCTATTTATGTCTCTTGCGCAAGATCAGGGATGAGTCTTGAAGGCTCTATGGATCCTGTTAAGTCTTTTCCCTACCCTTCCCTATCTATCCATATCAACAACACTTCGGGTCAGACTTATTCTCTTCAGAGGAGATGAAAATGCCAGCGCTCTAGACTACATGGTACCTTTTGTTGGTAAGTTGAGAATGACCCTGGTTTGATCAAACTTGCACCAACAAAATGGTTCCGTTGTTGGGACCTGCATTAAAAGGGAACCTGTAGGGAGAATTCTTCCACGGATACATAGATCTAGTATTGATCAATGGTGGGAAAGAAACTTTGACACCTTCATATGGAAAGAAGCGGAACTAAGGATAAAATTGGTGGAAAACACTCGCGAAGTGATCTTTTACTCAGAAAGATCGAGCGACCAATACAAGATTTTCTAGGTTAAATTCATGGAAGAATTTTTCCACTGGATAAAGAGGCTCCAAGAAGCTCTAGAGTTCCAAGGACAAGTCAAGAGGATCTGTGCGTGTGACACCAAAAAGATAGCAACACTTCAGAGGTTGGATTGTCCAGTCATGCGAGTAGTTTATTTTTGGGTCAGTACCACACTAGAAGGATATATCATTGAATTTGCAGCTGAGAACCACCAATATTTCTTGTGAGCAGAGGAAATTTTCAAGAAATACGCAAGGGGAAGGATCCTGAGAGAAATCCCCCAGTGGATTAATGTTTTCTTGATGGAAGAGGGGATGTTGACTATATCCCCGAATGAGATGGAAGCGTAAACACCATCGCTTGGGGTAGGGCGAGGCAAGGTGAGAGTCATGGCATGAAAGAGGGGAAGGGTTATTTGAAAAATGGGGGGGAAATGAAAATAAATAGACTTGAGAGATGACCAAGCCTTGAGGAGAGCCGCCATAGTTGAGAAGTGGTGGCGTGACAAGATNAAAAAAAAAAAAAAAAAGACAATTCGAGAAGTTGAGGAAAGAAGGCGGATCAGGAGAATTAGAGGAAAGATAGATGGAAGAGTTGCAGAAGATGAGAGGACATGAAAAACTAACCAGTCAAAGATTAAATGAGAGAGAAGTGCAGAGAGAAATAAGTCCCCAAGAGGTGGGACAAGAAGGAGAAGGTGAAAATGTAAGAGAGGAAGAAGACGACATGAATCTTGAAGAAGAAAGAGAATATTCAGCCCTGATAATAGGAGAGATCGGGAACCTGGTTGAAGAGATCGTCTGAGTCAAAGCAAATGAGACCCCCCAGATCAAAGAAAACCACCCCGAAGCCAGTGGCACCAGCCCCAAATCACCCATACCCCATGTGTGTTCTATACAAGCAATAAGTTTGATACTACCTTCTCATGCTAGTTTTGTTCCAGTACAATTAAGTAGTCAGTCACAACCAGGAAGTGCGAGTATAGGGAGGATATTGGGGTAGATCGCAAGCAGGATAGTTAGGATTTATATTGATAGGAACAACAATATCAACAATGGCTGGCCGTGCGGGAGGTTTGATTTCCCTATACCCATAATTTTTTGGTAAGGGAGATGAAGACGTTGAGCAACACTGGTTCTTTTGTGAAGTAATCTGGAGATCTAGAGGGACTCCGGATGAAAATAAGCTGGTCAAGTTCCAGACTACCTTGAGAGGTCACACTCTCAAGTGGTACATGAAGATAATTGAGTCGAGAGTGCCAGGAATGCAAGGTCAAACGTTCACACTTGGCTAGGTACGGACAAGGTTCATAGCAGAGTTCAAACTACCCCAGTCAGAGAAACATGCTCTATCTGAGTTGTGTGAGATCCAATAGCGGGAAGGTGAATCAGCCTGGGAATACAACCAGAAGTTTAAATATTCCATAGGGAGGTTGGCTCATCCAATCCACAAAGAACATCAAAGGGAGTGGTACATTCAGGGGTTGCTGCCTCTGACTCGGATTTCGTTAATGCAAAAATGGATAGCCACGTTAACAGACATCTTGGAACAATTGATGAAGATTGAAGCCATGGCAGGATACCCTGGGAGATTGAGAATGACCAGACCCCTAGTAGACGCGAATCTGGTTCAACTACAAGGGCATATATCGACACTTACATAAAATATTCAAGAGCTGACGATATCAGACCAAGACAACCAGAGGTTTGGTGCATTGGGTGTTATACAGAAGATCATTTGGTGAATGAATGTCTGCGAATAAGGGGAATGGGACATCCTTAGAATCTGATGGTACCTCCACTAGGACCCGCGGGAGGAGTTACGCAAGTGTCGAGGAACTTACCTTTCCATAACCCCACCCAATATCATTCTTTCCCAGGAGGCCAAGGAACACCAACAACCAAGTATTGTGAAATATTTTGAATCCATGGGCATGGGAAAAGAAAATGCCCCATTATGCAGAAATACTCAACAGTGACAAACACAATACACTATGAGTTCTACGTGTATACCACGCATACTACCAATCAATGTAGAGTGTTGTATGCACTTGTAGACAAGTTAGACTGAACAACATTCAGGGTGAATGAAAACCCTCAGGGACCAGGAAGAGGTCGAGGAGGTGGAGCCAGATGAGACTTTAGAGGAGGAATATTTGGGGGAAGAGGGCCAAGTAGATGTTATAACTGTGATGAGAAAGGTTACATGGCTAGAGACTTTCCTCATCCAAGGCGACCATGGCGATCTCATTGCAGAACCAACATGCACACAACTTAAGACTTCCCAAAGTTAATTGCAAAATGGGAGGATAGAGTATGACAAAGAGGAACTAACCTCATCAGTTCAGAAATAAAGAGGGTTATTAAGGGACAATTTCCCAACCTTAATATCGTTACTCGAGGAGGAGCGAAGACAGGAGCTGATGCTGATACTCTACCTTAAATACATAAAGAATCACCTAAAGAAGACAGGTATGACCCTCTAAAACAAAAGCTATTCTTTAAAGATGCGATATAAATATTTCAGAATATTCCTAGCTTGGAGATGCAAGAGAAACCCCCACAACCTATTGTTTATCCTAATATGGCACAAGTTCCTGATTCACCCCCTACACCCAGAAACCCTGTAGCCATGCCGAGATAACCTGAGCAACCTCAAAATGTAGTTGACCTTTTGTTTCAATTATTCTCTGACATTTTGGGGAATGATCAACTAATAGAAAAGTTGCGCAATGCGCTATACCTAGTTTTAGGGAATGAAGAACCCCTAGAGGCAAGAATAAGGGATAATATTCTTAAGAAGAGTACTCAGAGAGTGCAACGAAGAAAAGTACGAACTAAAAAATAATTTAGACTAGTATCCCAGTTAGATGAATTTGAGATTAAGGATGTCATGTTGGATCTGGGATCCGATGTGAACATTCTGCCTAAGAAGACTTGGGAAGCCTTAGGAAAACCGAGGCTGACATATTCCCCAATTCAGTTAAGAATGGAAAACCAATATTGTATCTTCCCCATAGGAAGACTGGAGAATGTGGAAATAGATGTTGCGGGAGTAAAGACAGTGGCTGACTTTGAAGTCATTGAGATCATGGGAGATAAGGACCCTTACCCTACACTACTTGGCATTGATTGGGCCTATGACAATTATGCAGTAATCGAATTAAAGAAAGACACCATGACCTTTGAGGCTAAGGGAATCAAGGTAGTTCAACCTTTGGATCCATATGTAGGACCCAGGTATACAGAACCAACAAACAATAATATGGAGGGAGAAGAATTGGACCAGTTGTACACCGTAACAACAGAAACAAGAAACAATTATATAAATCCTACTACTGATGGATCAGTAAGTTGGAGAAGCATACAATAAGTAGATGAAGATTTAGAATTGGATTTTGACAATTGGAAACAACGTTCGCACAAAATATTCTCAAGAAGATGCGCAACTGTCAGAGCTACCAGATGGGTTGGGACCGAAGTTAGAGAACACCCAATATACGATGGCACCTCATATCTAAAGAGTTTTCTGCACAACATGTAAGAACATGTAAGAGAAGATCAAAGAATATCGGTACTAGATGTATCTTTTCAGAACACCCCTGCTAGATGGTGGGATAATCATAAAACTGTACTCAGAACTTGGGATGAGGTGAAGCACACTATGAAGTACAGGTTCCAGAATAAGGAGCATCTGGAATTAGATATGCAGATAGATCTCCGAGTTTCACAACTATTCAACGAAGAATCAAATCCTAGAATACATATTGAACAATGCGTGACACAGTGGCAAGATGCGGGAATAACCTCTCACTTATGGGTTCAGGTATTTCCCCACTCCCTATGTCCAATCTCGAAAGATTGGTTTATACATGAGGAAACCAAAAGACAGACCAGCGAATGACAAACAATGGCAACTCATTTTTGCAAGGACTTCTCATTTACAAATAAGTACCCTGAGCTTGAAGTAGTCCTGCAAAAGATTAAGGAATTTCTTTTTACAGATAATGGTAATCATAAATCAAACTTAGTGGTATGTGCCAAACATAACCAATAACTTCAGACTAATATCCACTTGCCTTCAACTGAGAAACCTATAGAATGGTATTAGATTAACATAGATTCAGAAAGACTAGATGACTTAGGGGAATTGAGGAACCTAGCCATCAATGAGATAGAGGGGAGCAGAGAAATTCAAAACACCATACCCAGTCAGACTGATAATTCCTACAATCACCCATTAAAATTGTGCAAAATCAATATAGGGACCACAGAGCAACCCAAGATAGCTATGGTGGGAGACTAATGGGATGAGAAAACCAGTCAAGAAATACAGAGTTTGCTGCAGGAATATGATGATTTGATCCCAAAGACTTTTTTAGAGTTAAAGGGAATCAAAGGAGTTATGGGAGAAATGAAGATTGAATTGAAACCAGGATCCAAGCCTGTTAGACATAGACCATACTGTCTTAACCCTAGAGTAAAAGAGAAGGTTAAGAAGCAGATAGACAAGATGTTGGAAGCAGGTCTCATTTTTGCAGTAGAAGAAGCAGAGTGGGTTAGCCCGATAGTTATTCAAAGAAAGAAAGACACAGAGGATATTAGAGTCTATGTAGACTACATAAGTATCAACTCTACTTGTG
The DNA here is from genome assembly GCA_009831015.1 of Picea engelmannii. Lineage (NCBI taxonomy): Eukaryota > Viridiplantae > Streptophyta > Pinopsida > Pinales > Pinaceae > Picea > Picea engelmannii. The sequence continues at coordinate 199,302 of ML806543.1, read as the reverse complement.
TGCATGAACCTTTCCCAACACCCTTTACAGACAAGGTGCTAGAACAAGTTGCGGGGAAGGAAGCATACTCATTCACATACGAATTTTCAGGATACCACCAAGTCATGATCGATGAAGAGGACAAAAAGAAAACCACTTTCATAACATAATGGGGATCCTTCACATACAATGTGATGCCATTTGGCTTAAAGAATGCCCCTGCAGTTTTTTCAAGAATTGTGATAGCATCTTTTAGAGAGTTCATTCACAAATTTATAGAAGTCTATATGGATGATTGGAAAATATATAGCTTGCTCAAGGAACATGTAGCATTGTTGCGGATAATGTTTGACAGATGTAGAGAGTTGCAAATCTCATTGAATCTCAGAAAGTGTATCTTTTGTGTACCACATGGGAATTTGTTGGGCCACATAGTCTGCCGAGAAGGAGTATTGGTAGACCCAACTAAATTTGTGGTCATTGTGAATATGCCACCACCTATGAGTGATAAACAGTTGTGCTCCACAATGGGACACACAGGTTACTATCATAGGTTCATCTGAAGATATGCCAACGTTACTGCACCTCTAAAAAACCTACTGAAAAAGGCTAAACCTTTTCAATGGACTCCATAATGTAATAAAGCATTTGAGACACTCAAGGAGAAACTTATCACAACACTGATTCTGATATTCCCAAACTAGGAGAATGAATTTCACGTCCATGTAGATTCTTTAGGAATTTTCCTAGGAGCCATCTTAACGCAACCTAGAGATGGAGCTATGGATCACCCTATCTATTTTGCGAGTCAGAAGTTGTCGTAAGAAGAGTGCAACTACACAACAACAAAAAGGGAAGGCTTATCCATGATTTATGCTTTACAGAAATTTAGAAATTATTTGTTAGGTTCTCATTTCAAGTTCTTTACTGATCACTCGACATTAAAGTATCTAGTTAACAAACCAATGTTAGAAGGAAGAATTTTTAGATGGCTACTATTATTTCAAGAATTTTCCTTCAAAGTTATCATCAAGATGGGAAGATGCAAAATTGGACATGATCACCTGTCCAAGTTAGAGTCAGGGGAAAGTGGTAGAGAAGTATATGATCAACTCCCATATGCATACTTGTTCAGGATTGAGGCCATACCAGAGTACCTGGAGGATATAGCAGTCTTCCTAAGTACAAGGACCTATCCAGGAACATATTCCGCAACCCAAAAATTCCACATGGTTGTTAGAGCAACAAATTACCAGCTAATCGTCCGACAACTGTATAAACTAGGACTAGACAACATCCTCAGATGATGTGTCCTGGATGAAATATAGGACATAATATGGGAATGCCATAGTGGAGTTGCAGGAGGCCATGTAGGAGGAAAGTCCACTGCATAGAAAGTTTTCCAGACAAGACTTTGGTGGGAAACACTCTTCAAGGATGCACAAGTATACGGTCGATCATGTGATGTTTGTCAACGAGTGGGTAAGCCGTCACGCCGAGATGAACTACCACTACAACCAGTTAGAGCTATACAAGCATTTGAGAAATGGGCAGTTGACTTCATTGGACCAATCAAACCTATCGCCAAGCATTCAAAGGCTAGGTACATCATTACCGCAATTGACCACCTTACCCGTTGGGTAGAAGCAATAGTTGTATAGGAATGTTCGATAGATACTACTGCTAGTTTCATTTTCGAGAATATCAACACTTGGTTCAGATGTCCCAGGAGCCTAACCAACGATTAGGGAGCTCATTTAATTAGCAACACTATAGCAACAATTACAACATAATTCCTGATTCAACATCATAAGAGCAGTCCCTACCACTCATAGGCCAATGGAACAGTCGAACCCTTCAACAAGATTCTGGAAAGGGGGTTGACAAAGGTTTGTTGTGCAAACCGGGAGGACTAGGATGACAAAGTTCTAGCCATACTATGGGCATACATGACAACACAAAGAAACTCCACAGGTACACACTGTTCCAGCTAGTTTATGGGAGAGAGGCAATGGTGCCTGCATAATTCATCACTCCAATTCTGTATATTTCACAAGTCACATGTATGTCAGAAGAGGAATCCATTGCGCATATACTTGTGGAGTTACAAGAACTCGAGGAGATCATATTTCTAGCAGACTTCCATCAGTCGGTTGAAAAAGCAAGACAAAAATCTTGGCATGACAAGCACATTAAGACTAAGGTATTTACGTAAGGACACAAGGTGCTACTCTATGATAGTCGGTACCAGGAGCATCTTGGCAAGCTGCACATGCACTGGTTGGGACCATTCATAATTGTGGAGATCCAACCCTCAAGAGCAGTTAGAATCGCGCAATTGGATGGTGTGATGTGACCAGGATGGGTGAATGGTGCTCGCCTGAAGCCCTACCTATGTCAAAACTAAGAAAGAGGGTATGCCGCTCTAGTCCGAAGGAGCTTGTACATCAGTTAGATTTGAATTTTATGAAATTTTTGTAAAGTCAGTTAATAAATTCGATGTGCACAGTGTTGCGCCATGACACATAGTTCATTTTTTGTTTAATTATTGTTTGAATCCAAGTTCATCGCAAACTGGAAAGAGTGAAGCAAAGACTTGTCGAATCCTGGCTGGAGATTCAAAAGGTTGCGCCAAAAATACCTGAAGTCAGTGATGTAGGTGAGCCAGAACACCAGATTGATTTGCTACAAGGAGCATCGACACAAACCACCACTCAAGATGAGTAGATGAAAGAAAAGTTACAATAGGCCCAACAAAAAGCAGAGCAACAACCTCAAAAGATGCAAGAGTAGATGCACATGATTGTACTGCAAGGTAACAATGCCTGAGAAACACTACACAAGCACACAACGGAATGCAAAAATATTTTCAGGGAAGTCAGCGACTGGATGGGAATCATCACTCGAAGAAATGAAGTCTTAGAGGAGGTGCAAACAAAGATCCAGGTGCTGAATGAGGAAGTTGCAGCTACTATGGACCGATGGAGCAACAATAGAAGTTCGACCAAATTCAATAGGTGGACAACGAGTTGAATTCCCTCTTTGAGGCACAGTCCATAGCAAATAAATAGTTGCGCGATTTCCAACCTGTCATTTAGGCAGTGTATGTGCAGATGCATCAAGTTGACATAACCACAGATTCTGAGTAGAAATGTTTTGTCACGTCCAAGCCAAAGGAGGATAGTAAGGAAGCGACCCAATAGTTTGTTGCAAAGGCATCACTCCTTTCCAAGAAATGACAGGATAAGGTGGGAAAATTTCAAGGAGTGAAACAACGAGACTTAGAGTTGGTACCAGAGTTGGGCCCTTCGTTTGAGGAGGTAAAAGAAGAGAAAGAAAAAACAAAAGATCCTAAGGAAGAAGAAAAGGAGGACAAGGGAAAACAACAGTTGCTCTTGGAATATGCGAAAGAACCAAGCACTTGACTCAAGGGCGAGTCAAGGATTGTGTTCGAAGCCTGTTGGCCCCTTCATTTTTGGATAAGGAATTGTGCAAGTTTTGACTGAGCACGAGTTGCAAAAGCTTCAATAGAAGATAGAAAGTAAAATGTGAAAGAGAAACAAAAAGCAATTGCGAAGGACAACCCAACGCCAACTAAGAAACAAACGGTTGCAACAGAACAAGGAAGTGCACAAGCCGAAATAGAAGACACAACCCAGCTATATATAGGGCTGAACATAAGTGTAAAAGGGTTGGTTGGTGTTGTTGGGGTTGTTTACATTGTTGTTGTTGTTGTTGTTGGTCTGTTGATTACGAGTTGGTTCCGAGTTGATTGTTGGGAGTTGATTCAAGTCAAGTCTTGAGTCTATAATGAATTTGATCTATTAGTTTGAGAATTGGAACTCTATGACATGAGTCGAGAGTCAAGAGTCTGTACAATGCACTACTGTGTAATTCTGAGCCTATAATCATAGAAAGATTTTGAAGATAATATGAAGAAGGACCTAAATTTTCAAATATGATGTGTCTCTGTGTGTTTTCCTTATGCATTATAGTTCTTCTTTCTGGGTTGTAATTTCTACTTGATGGTTTTGTGTTTAGATGCTTGTTCTTAACGTAAGTAGGTTGGATTCTTGCACATATATGTTTCATATCTATTTATGTCTCTTGCGCAAGATCATGGATGAGTCCTGAAGGCTCTATGGTTCCTCTTAAGTCTTTTCCCTACCCTTCCCTATCTATCTGTCTCAACAACGCTTTGGGTGTGACTTCTTCTCTTCGGAGGAGATGAAAATGCCAACACTCTAGACTACACAGTACCTTTTGTTGGTAACCTGAGAAGGACCCTGGTCTGATCAAACTTGCGCCAACAAGACATTCTGGTTGGCTTTCAAATCCTCTGATAGTAAGAAAGAATACATGGGAGATCTGGATGTGTGTATATTTCAGATATCTTAAAACAAATCAAGTGTAAAGGATAATTATCCTTTACCTAACATGGAGTTTCTTCTCCAACAAGTCACAAGATTATCCTGCATGTCCATGTTAGATGGTTTTTATGGGTATAATCAAGTTTTTGTTGTTGAAGAAGACAAAGTAAAGACAAATTTCATAACACCTTAGGAGAAATATGCATATGCTAGGATGCCATTTGGTTTAAATAATGCATGAGCTACATTTCAGAGGGACATTGATCATTCTTTTGAGGGGTTAATAGGAAAATTCACGGTGGATCATCAAGACGACCTGACAGTGCACTAAAAAACAAGGAGTGATCACATTCATCACTTGAGGAAAGTTTTTGACAGATGCAGATTATATGGGGTTTCCTTAAATCCAAGGAAATGTTTATTTGTTGTAACTCAAGGAAAACTATTGGGTCATATTGTGTAATATCCTAAGGCCAAGCCCCTGTTGTAATTATGAATGTAACATGTTTTGTAGGCTGGTGAGCCAAGTATTTATAAGATGGAGGGTTATGTGTTTATTAGGCCAGAGAGATTAGATGTTAAAGGCCAGGATCCTGTTTTGTACATGTAAATATTCATATTATTAATATAAACAACATTGCTGCATGTAGACCAACCACGGAGAAAGAGTACGGGGGACTAAGCTCCACTAGGCTAGGTAAGGGAGGGGGGGGGGTTGAGAGACTAGGAAAATGGGCTAAGCTTGAGGGATTAACCCAAGGGAATATTATAATGTATTTCCTTAGATTACTAAAGTTTGGGTAAATAAACCCAATTATCCTAAGTTCCTTGGGGAGAGGAATAGGTTCCAAGTGGAGAGGAACGTGCTCCTGGAGAGCCAAGTGTCACCCAGGATGCATGCAGATTTATGTGGGAATTTCCACCATTGTTCGGGGCACCAACGATTCTGGCCATCTTTCTTGGGGAGTTCACTCTCAACATTGGGATGAGGCGAGCCATTTGTTGTCCCGATTCACTCATGCATTGAGTAGGCACATAGTCGGACAATTTTGCCATTCTTGAACCCTTTACCATCATGAACCTGTGTAAATTGTTGATTCATCCCTTTCCTTTCCTAATTTTTCTACTGTGGTTACCTGGTTGACTTAAGATCTGGTTTGAAGAGGCAGGTTGTCAGGCTTGTGGGTAACTCTCCCAGGTGAGAGAGTGTGGATAGAAGAAAAAGACTGTCAAGACTGTGAGCAACTCTCTCCAGGTGAGAGAGTGTGTTGAGGAAGTGAATTCTCCTTGAGGGAGTCCAGTAACATCTACAGAGCTTTGATAATTCTGTCCTGCCTGTTGCTGAAGCCCTAGAAGGGAGATGGAGCAACCGATGGATTGTGTGACAGTGAAGGTGTACACTCCTGGGGTGGGACAGACATGTGGGGAATGAGAGTATGTGAGCGGTGGGCATAAGTGGATCCTTGGAGGAAATCCTTGATGTTATACTGGCCCTTTCCCGATGGAGTTTAGTCCCATATCGAGGGTGACCCACTGCTGAGAGTGATGAGCAGCGTGGTATAAAGATGGGAGGTTTGTGGAAGGTCTGCACATAGTTGGTGTACTTCAATTAAAAGATAAGTACCCATTCTCCGTTCATCGTATGTTGTGTATCTAGCATCTAAGTTATAATTTTATCAATATTTCCTATTTATATTGCATGTATGTGTTAATGTTGCTTCCACATGAATAAGGGTATGAGCAAAGTGTTTATGTTTGGTTAAAATTGCATTATATGTGTGTGTGTGTGTGTGTGTATTAGAGTATGATAGTTTTCTGGAGTAGCATGGCCCGACTTGGGTGTTCGGGGCTTGATATTGCCTGTCCTGTTGGGGGTCGAGGATGCTACAAATTGGTATCAAAGCAGAAAATCAAAGATACAATTTTTTAGGTAGCGTTACCCGGCAAGGGTTGATGGCCGGGGATGTCACAAATTGGTATCAGAGCCATGGTTTCAACATTGAACCTGGATGGGCCGTGTAGGTGGTTAATGAAACATAGGTTTTACACTGAATTGTTGTCAAAATAGACAAAATATGAGTTAAGAAATCCCCTGGGTGCCAAGAAAATACCTTGGCTATGTTATGAAGCTCAGGAGGTATAATGGTTTATGTAATGGAAAAAAAGAAATAAGCCACAACAACCATTGTGTTGGGACACAAGGTTTGAATTTGAGGTGTAATATCTGCGCAGGGGAAAGGCTAACCTTTCCACCCGTCAGATCTGGAGGAAGGTTAATGAAACATAGGTTTCAGAGTGAATTGTTGTCAAAACATACAAAATATGAGTTGAGAACGCCCCTGGGTGCCAAGAAAATACCTTGGCTGTGTTATGAAGCTCAGAAGGTATAATGGTTTATGTAATGGCAACAAATAAATAATCTGCAACAACTATTGTGTTGGGCCACAAGGTTTGAATTTGAGGTGTAAGATCTATGTAGGGGAAAGGCCAACCTTTCCACCCATCAGATCTGGAGGAAGGTGCATGGGAGATAAACTCCAAGTCCTTTGGACTTTGTGACTTCGACGAAGTTTATGTGTTATAAGAACAAAAGGGGTTGAAGCCTGAAGTTTCGAAGTCCCGGAGAGGATCTACACCGTAGATCCAGAGAGAAGTGTTGACCGTTTCATTTGAGAAAGAATAGATCATAGTCGTTAGATCCAACCAAGAGAAGAAGGTAAGGCACAACGATGGAAAAAAAGATCTCATCCGTCAGATCTACGTGCAGGTGGTTGTGAGCCGTAGATCTCACAACCATTCAAAATTCAACCTTCGAGAGAGACAAAGTGTGCTAAGGCACAAATTTCCAAAGTCCTGAAGTCCGGAGTTCATCTGGACAGTTCACAAAAGGAGACATGTGTAAGAAGATCAAGTTGTTTGGGAGTTCGACATTCTGGAGAACTGGAGTGTGCTAGTGTGGAATCTCCCAAAGCCTCGAAGTGACATGACATGTGGACATCACCAGGGATGACGTGGAAACATGGGACATGTGCCACGCGTAAGTGAGTTAATAACCTTTGGAAGATAGAAATTATAGTTAGAACATGACACGTGTCACCCATCATATTGGGCCATGTGTCCGCTTCAAGTATTTTTCCACGTGGAAATCCTCTCGAGCATGGGTAGTGGGGCCCTTGATGAATACAAAAATTAGTTAAAAACTGGGCAATGAATTTAACTAGACCTGGCCCATGATAACTTGACCCCAGTAGACGCGTGGCACTAGATAGTGAAGTCCAGAGACTTGGTACTTCAGAGAAAAAAATGTTACATTAGCATTGTGTCGAGAACTCCTGAAGGCCAGAGTTAATCTCGATCGTTGGTCACAGTGGACACATGGCGTCATATCCCAAGGTCCAAAGACTTGATAATCTAGAAGAAATGGTTCATGATGGAATGGGAGGAAGAAATCCCCGAAGTTCCATAGAGCTGAAGTAACATGAGATGATGATGTCACCAAAGGTGACGTGGAAGTATTCAGATATTCGTGGTGCGAGTTCACCAATTCGACACTCCAGAATATTTGTAGTGATATGCTTTGGAAACTGCCAAAGCCTAGAGTCCCAGAGCTCCTATCCACTGTAGATCTGAACAAAGAATGTGGACTGTAGATCCACCATCCTCTGTGAATTTTCCAGTTCAATGTTCTGTGATGTTTGTGATGTGTGGAAAAGGAAACTTCCAAAGATTCGAAGCTATGAATTTTTAAGGCTCTGGATAAGCACCCAAATAATAGCACTTGGTCACATCCGTGGTCACATGTGAATTAAGGGCTGAAGAATAGAGTAGGGATTAGAGATAGAAGCCTGAGGGGTTCTTGATCGACCAATACTTTCATAAAATGTAGTTTGATATTCTTTTGTTGAATAATATTGTTTATGTTATTAGGGAAAATGATTAAAGACTGATAACCTGACAAAATTCGGTTGACTACACATTTTCGAGAGTTAACAATTGTCATAACCGAACTGAATTGTTGCATAGTGCATAGAAATGGAGGAGGCATAGGATGCTTATAGTCTGGAGGATGAAGTTATAGGAATGGATGTCCATTTGGGAGTTGAAGGAACAAACTCCAATGGGCATGGATAAGAAATATATAAATAAGTGAGCATGATGAAAATCATTAAAAATTTGCAAAAATATGTCCAAATTCACTAGGAAGATAAAGAAAGGATTATGAGAGCTAAGAAGCAACGTGAATAATTCAATATGAAGTTAATGCGGAGCCTAGAAATAATTTAAAAAAAGTTGGAAAAGGAAAGTGGATCCAACAAATCAGGGAGCCACAGGTCCCCTGATGAGGAAAGAAGAGGAAGAAGTGGTAACAGACATCACCAACACTGCCAAAGGCATTCCAAAATGAGGCCACACAACAATTCAAGCCCATATCCTACCATAAAGGATAGGATATTTGAAGTGGATGAACTGAAGGGTGAAATCAATAAGATCAAACCTCCTACTTTTGATGGAGGGCACCAGAAAGATGAAGATGTTGAGACATGGCTACTTGACATGAGGAAATATTTCCAATTGCATAATTATTCCTCTCATGCATAAGGAAGAATTGCAATCTATCAGCTGAAAGGAAAGGAATCCATGTGGTGGGATTAGCTTGTGCAAGTTCAACACATAAAAGAGAATAATGTTACATGGAAATAATTCAAGATACATTTTGAAAATAAGTACTTAACTAAGAGATACTATGATAGAAAGATGAAAGAATTCTTTGAACTTAAATTGGACATAATGACTATCGATGAATCTGAAAAGATATTTCTAGAGCTGTTGAAGTATGTCTCTTTCATTAAGGATGAGACAGTTAAGATCCAGAGATATCTGAGTGGGATGCCATCTTTTATCAGTGACAAAATCTAGTACGATGACCCTAAAAATTTGGAAGAAACCATAAGGAGGGAAAAGTGTTTATATGATCAACATAAAGGAAATCCTACTTTCCAAAAATCTTGGGAAGACAAGAGGAAGTTTAAGAGGGAGCAAAGGCAGAAGGGAAACAAGCCACCATTTTTCAGAAATAGTCCTCAAGGACAACTAGTTTTGAGAGATCCCAGGATGGCTGAAGTAGGTGGAAAAAGGCCAAGGCAGACACCCATACAATGTTGGGGTTGTAAAGAAGATCATAAGTATAGAGATTTCCCTCATAGAAAGGACAAGGTGAGAGTTTTTCACCATGTTCAACAAGAAGAAAAAGTGGAGGACATGGGCAGAAGAGTACCAAGAATCTATGCAGCCTTGGACAACAAGCAAGCTGAGTTTCAATCACACATGATTGAAGTTGAAGGTATGATCAATAACCATGCCTTTACTATTTTAATTGATTTAGGGGCTAGTCATAGCTATATAGATCCTAAGGTAGTGGAAATATTTCATTTACCAAGAAGCAAGCATGGGAAATCTTGGCTGGTGCATCTGGCTACAGGAGCCAAGAGAAATGTTGTTGAGTTGGTTGAATCATGTCCAGTGGGCATGAATGGGCTGAGTACCAAGGAATATTTGAACATATTTCCTTTGGGATCATATGACTTCCTAATTGGTATGGACTGGTTGGACCAACACCATGCCATATTAGATTGTCATAACAAGGCATTCACCTGATTGGATGAGGAATGAAATCAGAGAGCAGTCCAAGGAATTCCCAGAGCAGTTACTATCCAAGAAATATCAACAATGCATATAAAGAAGTGTTACAGGAAGGGCTGTCAAATATTTAGAACCCATATGGAGAAGAATCTAAGGATATGGTGCCAAATTTGGAGGATAATGCAGTCCTGGAATATTTTGAAGATGTGTTCAAGGAGGTACCAAGATTACCCCCAAAGAGAGATATTGATTTCTCTATAAATTTAATTCCTAGAGTAGCTCCAGTATCAAAGACTCCTTACAGAATAAGTACACCAGAGCTGAAGGAGTTGCAAATGCAACTTGAATAAATTTTAAAGAAGGGGTACATATTCCCAAGTGTGTCACCTTGGGGTGCCCCAATGTTATTTGTAAATAAGAGAGATGGGACCTTGAGACTATGCATTGACTTCAGGCAGCTAAATAAAGTAACTATAAAGAACAAGTATCCTCTACCAAGGATTGATGATCCCTTCGATCAATTTAAGGATGCAAGGATATTTTCAAAGATAGATCTCAAGTCAAGATACCATCAAATAATGATTAAATATGAAGACATCAACAAGACCACCTTCAGGACAAGGTATGGTCATTATGAGTTCATAGTGGTGCCATTTGGGTTATCAAATGCGCCAGCTGTTTTCATGTGCCTAATGAATGGTGTTTTCTGATAATATTTAGCCATGTTTGTCATTGTCTTTTTGGATGAAATCCTTGTATATTCCAAGTCAGAAGAATAGAATGAGAATCATTTGAGGATGGTGTTGCAAGTTCTAAGAGAACATCATCTGTATGCCAAATTGAGAAAGTGCTCATTTTATCAAAACAAAATTCACTATTTGGGGCACATCATATCTGAAGAAGGGATAAAAATGGACCCTGAAAAGATTGAGGCCATTAAAGGGTGGAAAGAACCTAAGAATGTTACAGAAGTAAGATCCTTCATGGGTCTAACTGGCTACTACAAGAGATTCATTGCAGGCTTTTTGAGGATTTCTCACCCAATCACTTCCTTGCAAAGGAAGGGAGTAAAATTTCAATGGACTGAAGAATGTGAAAAGAGCTTCCAACAATTGAAGTAGTTGTTAACTAGTGCTCCAATTCTAAATATTGGAGATCTGAATGAAGAGTTCATGGTTTTCACAGATGCATGCAAAGAAGGACTGGGTGGAGTCCTAAGTCAGAATGGGTTTGTGATATGTTTTGAATCCAAGAAATTGAAAGAGCATGAAAGGATCTACGCCACTCATGATTTGGAGTTGGAAACCATAATACATGATTTAAAGAAACAGAGACACTACCTCATGGGAAAGAGGTGTGAGCTGAGGACATACCATAATGGTCTAAAATATTTGTTTGATCAACCTAATTTAAATTCTAGGCAAAGTAGATGGTTGGGATTCCTCTGTGAATATGGCTTTGATATTAAGAACATCAAAGGAAAAGAGAACAAAGTGGTTGATGCACTCGTTAGGAGAGTTCATGAACTACATTATACAACCATCATCATGTATCAAACCGATCTTAAAGATAGAGGTTTGGAAGCTGCATTAGCAGATACATAGTGCATGAAATTGGTAACAAAATTGCAATAGAAAGCTGAAGATTGTGGATTGGGAATTGATGGGATTCTCTTTTACATAAACATAGTTTATGTACCCAATTCTTCTGAATTGAGGAGTGTGATTTCAAAATAAATGCATAATGTACCTTATGTTGGACACCCGGAATATTTGAAAATAGTGGAAACAGTCAAGAGCCATTACTATTGGCTAGGCATGCAAAAAGAAATTGCAGAGTACATCGCCATATGTATGGAGTGTACAAGGGTCAAAGCTGAGCATGGACACCCAGCTAAGTTTCTATAACCATTACCCATTTCTGAGTGGAAGTGGGAAGTGGTGACAATGGATTTCATCACAGGATTACCCATAACAAGCAAGCAACATGATGCAATCATGGTGGCGGTGGACAAGCTTACTAAAGCTTCCCATTGCATTCCTATGAAGGTTACTCACAAGAAAACCAATTTTGTTGATATTTATATGAGGGAAGTAGCACACTTTTATGGAATACCCAAGACAATTGTGTCTGACAGAGACCCAAAGTTTACCTCAAAGTTTTGGAAGGGGTTATTCAAAGGGTTCAGAACAAATCTGAACTTCATCACAACTTATCATCCTGAGTCTGATGAGAAAACATAAAGAGTAAATCAAGTGATAGAAGATATATTAGGAATGTATGTGATGGAAAAACCATCTAGATGGGAAGACTACCTACACTTGGTAGATTTTTCTTACAACAATGGGTACCAAGCATCACTAAAGATGAGCCCATTTGAGGCACTTTATGGCAGAAAATGCAACACACCAATAAGTTGGGACAACCCAACTGATAGAGAAATAGTTGGACCAAAGTTGCCCAGGGAAATGGAAGAACAATTGTTAAAGATAAAACAGAATTTGAAGGCTTCCCAAGACATGAAGAAAAACTATTCTGACAAAGGCAGAACTCCCAGGGAGTTTAAAGTAGGTGATCATGTTTTCTTGAAGGTGAAAGCTAATAGAAGTTCCTTGAAGCTGGGAAACTGTTCCAAGTTGGTAGCCATATATTTTGGACCGTTTGAAATTTTAAAAAGGATTGGACTAATAGCTTATATGATTGCATTGTTTGCATGGATGACTATTCATAACACATTTCATGTCTCATTGCTCAAGAAATATATACCAGATGCTAATCATGTGATTGATTGAAATGTGATTCAGGTGGAGAAAGAAGGCGCTTTGCAAGTGAATCTGGTGTGCATATTGGTCCATAAGAGAAAACAACTCTGGAATCGAGCCATAAGGATTGTAAAGGTCTAGTGGACCTGGTACAGTCCCAAGGACACAACATGGGAGAATGAAGATGCTATGTGGGAAGAATACCCACATCTTTTTAAATATTTTGAAAATCCTGTTGATGTTATGTAAATGAGTTGCACCGAAGACAATTCAAAATAAGGGGAGGGGATTGTAATATCCCAAGGCTGAGCCCCAGTTGTAATTATGAATGCAACATGTTTTGTAGGATGGTGAGCCAAGTATTTATAAGATGGAGGTTTATGTGTTTATTAGGCTGGAGAGCCTAGATGTTAAAGGTTGGGAGCCTATTTTGTACATGTAAATATTCATATTATTAATATAAACAACATCGCTACGTGTAGACCGACCACAAAGAAAGAGCACGGGGGACTAAGATCCACCAGGCTAGGTAAGGTAGGGGGGATGAGAGACTAGGAAAAGGGGCTAAGATTGAGGTATTAAACCAAGGGAATATTATAATGTATTTCCTTAGATTACTAAAGTTTGGGGAAATAAACCTAGTTATCCTAAGTTTCTTTGTGGAGAGGAACGGGTTCCAAGTGGAGAGGAATGTGCTCTTGGAGACCCAAGTGTCACCCAGGATGCATGCAGATTTATGTGGGAATTTCCACCATTGTTGGGGGCATGAAACATTCTGTCCATCTTTCCTGTGGATTTCTCTCTCAACATTGGGATGAAGCGAGCCATCCATTGCCCTGATTCACTCACACACTGAGAAGACACGTAGTTTGAAAATTTCACCATTGTTGAACCCTTTGCCATCGTGAACCTGTGTAAATTGTTGAGTTGTCCCTTGCCTTACCTGAGTTTTCTACTGTGGTTACCTGGTTGACTTAAGAGTTGGTTTGAAGAGGTAGGTTGTTAGGCCTATGGGTAACTCTCCCAGGTGAGAGAGTGTGGATAGAAGAAGAAGGTTGTCAGACCTGTGAGAAACTCTCTCCAGGTGAGAGAGTGTGTTGGGGAAGTGAGTTCTCCTGGAGGGAGTCCAGTAGCAGCTACAGATCTTTGAGAATTCCATCCAGCCTATTCCTGAAGCCCTGGAAGGGAGGTGGAGCAGCTGATGGACTATCTGACAGTGAGGGTGTACACTCCCGGGTTGGGACATGAATGTGGGGAATGCGAGTATGTGAGCAGTGGGAGTAAGTGGATCCTTGGAGGAAATCCTTCCTGTTGTACTATGTAACTTCCTGTTGTCCCTTCCTATCCTAGGAATCCATTGCCCGATGGAGTTTAGTCCTAGATCAGGGGTGATCCACTGCTGAGAGTGATGAGCATAGTGGTCTAAGGCTGGGAGGATTTTGGAAGTTCTGCACACAATTGGTGTAATTCAATTAAAATATAAGTACAAATTCTCTGTTCATTATATGTTGTGTATCTAACATCTAAGTTATAATGTTATCAATATTGCTTGTTTATATTGCATGTATGTGTTAATGTTGCTTCTGCATGAATAAGTGTATCAACAAAGTGTTTATGTTTGGTTAAAATTTCATTATATATATATATATATATTAGAGTATGATAGTTTTTTGGACTAGCATGGCCCAACCTGGGTGGTCGGGGAGTGATGTTGCCTGACCTGGTGGGAGTCGAGGATGCTACAAATTGGTATCAGAGAAGAAAAACAAAGATACAATTGTTTAGGTAGCATTACCCGACATGGATTGATGGTCGGGGATGTCACATATTGTGTGCAAGGAATGGATCTATATAGATCCAGAAAGAGTCAAATCTATAAACAAACTCAACTCCCCATCATCTAAGAAGGGAGTTTAGTCATTTTTTGGCAAGATCAAATTGTTGCAAATATTTGTCCCCGACTATGAAAGTATTATGAAGATGATCAATTTACTATTGAAAAAGGACCAAAGGTTTGAATGGACCATGGATACACAAGAATATTTTAATAATATCAAAAGGGAAATCACTACAGATCTAGTCCTCATTATCCTAGACTTTCAAAGGGACTTCATCATCTATTCACTCACTACAGAAACGATTGTTGCATCTATTCTTACTCAGAGGAATACCAAGGGTGTAATGTCCCCCACTTCTTGAAGAAGAGGTTTGGAAGACGTAGTGGTCTAGGTGTCCCCACTAGGCCATAGTCTCACACTGAGGGGAAAGGTCAGCTAGACTAAAGTTATATTTTTTTAAGGACTTGAGAAAGAAATAGGTTAAAAGGAGTAAAAGATAACTCAATAGAAGAATAGAAGTTAACCCTGGAGGTTAACCTAACTCAACAGAGAATTAGAAGGAAAAGTATAAGTAAGAGGCTGGGGAGCACCTATCACTCATTCTGATTTTGGTATATTTCTTGTTAGTTCTCTTGAGCATTCAGTTTGGGGGTTTGTTGTACAAACCCTTGTGAGCAACTTAGTGCTGAAATATCCACTCACCTTGTTCCACAGCTTGGTCTCGGGGATGAAATATTTCTCCACACCATTCTATTCTCAACATATCTCCTTCTAGAGCTTCAGAATATAGCAGGGCCGTACTGTTGGGGAATTTCCAGCAAGGGCGCACCATACCATTGAGGAGGGTTCGATTTAGCTATTCAGGAGGGCGCAACTCTCTTAGAAGATTTCACAGTTGGAGAGGTTTTCCTTGGACATTGGGCTTGAAACTTCAGGAGGAGGATCCCATTGCCCTGATCTATTACTTGACCGAGTTTGGGCTCATTTGGAGCATTCTTCCATCAGGGCCGAATTATTGAGGGCTTCAGTCTCCACTTGGAGCGTGGCACTCTCTAGTTGGAGGGTTTGACATTCAGATCTACTTGATACTGGTATTCATTACTTATCCAGCCTTTAGAGGCTTCTTTTTTATTGATGGGAGCATTTTGTAGAAGCTCATATCTATTGTTTGTACAACCATCTGAGGTTTATGCCAGATTGGCCATCTATTGTATTGATCCTACGTTGCTTATAATAAAAGGGTCAGATCTTTGCTTGTGCTTATATATCTTGAATGTATGATGATCTTCATGTGTTGAATGAATATTGTATGCACTTAATAACTCAATAAACACTTGCACATCGACAAACCAGTGGTAGTTAGTGATTCCAAGCCATAATTTGGCTTGGGATCATTACAGTGGTATTAGAGCTGCGATCCCCCCAAACCTGTGGAAGGATCAACACATACAGAGGTACAGTGGTGCTCTCATGGGTAGAAGGATGAAACCAAGCAGTGAAACATAGGTCGAAATGGAAAGGTCAGGAAATGACCATGAGTCTCTAGGCTTGGCTCACATAGCAACAAAATTTGACAAGTTCCAACAATCCGTCAACCGTACGGAAAGCACATTGGTCCGACACTTGGATGAGTACCATGAAACCAACAGAAGGGGACAGGATGAACTCTCTGAAACTTTGAAGAGGGTTGACAAAAACCTCCAGATAATGAACAAGAATCAATCCAAGATAAATGAACTTCTAACGCAAGTGACTCATCAAGGGAGGAACCCAGATACGTATGGGAACAAGGAGGCTAGTGGATCCGGGGAAATCCATGAGGAGATAAGATATAATCCAGAGAAATTAGTTAGATCCGAAGGAAGTCTGGATGGAGACACGGCCCAGGGTCAGATGGGTAGCCGGGTCAATCAGAGATGATACATACCTATGTTCATAGATGATCAACTTGGTCGAAATTCAGGTAGCAGAGCTAACCCTAGACCTTACATGCCCACATTCACAGATGAGCAAGGGCAATAGGAACAGGTAGAAGAATTTGTGGAACAAATGGCAAGGAGTACCAAAGAATACTACAGTTTGGATATGAAGGTCCAAAGACAGATGTCCTTAGATCAGTATTGCCAACTCAAGTTTAGAAATCAACTTAGGACAAACCACAGGGGTAGTTTTGAGTTTGAACGTAGAGCATGGAAGAAAGAAATTCCATACTTTGATGGTACGACCAAGATGACGACATAGTCTTGGGTACAAAAGTTGGATACCTATTTACAACTCAACCCCATGAAGGAGATAGAGGCCATCAAGTTTGCCACTATGTATTTGGATGGAAAGGCTCATGATTGGTGGTATCACAGACTCAACACACTCGGCCACAATCAGATAATGTCCTATACAAAATTCACTCAGAGGCTCATTGATAGATTTGATCAAGGAGATCCTGAGATGCATTTCCGGGAGCTCACTCAACTCAAGCAAACAAGTATGGCTAAAGTATATATTGATGAATTCCAGAGGCTTGTAGTTATGGTACAAGATATGTCCCCGACCAGGCTCATGATGCTTTTCATAGAAGGATTGACAGAACCCTTGAAGGGTTGGGTAAAGGCCTTCAAACCCAACAACCTACAGGAGGCCATTTGGAAGACGAGGGATTTGGGTCCAGCTGCTAGACCTAAATTCATACCCAGACCACCCCTTAATAGTGGAGGAAGAGATCAAAGACCGCCAATGAATCAAGGAGGATGGGACCCTAAAGGTTTTGACAGGGTCCGTGGCAGGACAAATGACAACACCAGGAGGGAACTGAGGAGGAATCAACTATGCTTCACTTGCAAGGAACCGTGGAACCCATAACATAAGTGTATGGGACGTGGCTAAGTACACTTTATAGAGGTTACCTCGGACAATGAAGAGGAGGAAGACTATGGACAGATACAGAACATTGAGGCCGAAACTTTAGATACAACAGAAGAGGAGGTTCCAAAAATATATAGTGCGACTGGAGAGAAGGCCACCTTGGCATCTATCAGTGGGGTACCCAAATTCAACACCTTCAGGATGAGAGGGGTATTGCAGGGACAGAGAGTTTCGGTTCTGATTGATGGAGGAGCTTCCCACAATTTCGTTGATGCAACATTACTGCAGAGGAGGCACATACCTACAGTAGAGTTTGAAGGATTCAAAGTGGAGGTAGTAGGCGGTAACACTATTCCCTGTGATAGATACATCCCAGGTATGAAGCTCACCTTGGGAAGGCATGAGCTATTTCAGGATGATTATGTGATGGATCTTCCCGACACCAACATCATCCTAGGGGTGTAGTGGCTCAGCACTTTAGGGCCTATCACCACCAATTACAAGACCATGGAAATGTCCTTTGTAGAGGAAGGAGGACGAAAGGTTGTGCTCAGAGGCATGATAGGTAACTCTGCCCGAGTGGTCACGGCCAAGAGGATGGAAGCCATATTCAGAAGGGAAGAAATTGTATACGCAACAGAATGTAAAATCTCAACCCAGGTGGATGAGAAGGGGAAGGTGCACTACACCCCGGATATTAAAAAGATCCTAGACAGGCACCATAAGGTGTTTGGGCCGATTCCTCCAGGTGTGCCACCAGACAGGGGGTTTGAGCACATCATTGAGCTAGAAGCAGGGGCTAAACCAATTATCACCACACCCTATAGGCATCCCAAGAAGTATAAAGATGAGATAGAAAAGGCCATCAAAGAGCTTCTAGACATGGGACACATCAGGCCAAGTTCAAGCCCATTTGCTTCTTCAGTAGTCTTGGTCACGAAGAAGGATGGGATGATGAGAATGTGCATTGACTTCTGGGATTTGAATAAAAAGACGATAAAAAACAGGTACCCTATACCCAAGATTGATGAATTACTAGATGAGTTGCATGGAGCTATCTATTTCACAAAAAATGACCTTCATTCAGGCTACCATCAAATCAAGATGAGGGAGGAGGACATCTCGAAAACAACCTTCAGGTGTCACTATGACCATTAAGATTTTTTGGTGATGCCCTTTGGGCTAACCAATGCCCCAACCACATTTCAGTCTTGCATGAACCATGTGTTCAACAAACAACTTAGGAAACACTTGTTAGTATTCTTTGATGATTTTCTCATTTACATCAAGACATGGGAGGAACACCTTCGACACGTGGACCAAATCCTGTCAATCATGGAAGAACAATCACTATACGCCAAGGAATCCAAGTGTGAGTTTGGGATGATAGAGGTGCTCTACTTGGGACACATCATAGGGGAAAAAGGGGTATAGTTACACCAACAGAAGATAACAGCCATTAGGGAATGGCCAACTCCGAAGACACTCATAGAATTAAGGGGATTTCTGGGCCTATGCACATACTACAGGAAGTTTATCAAAGGGTTTTCTCAACAGTGCGCACCCTTGACTGACCTGACCAAAAAGGGGTCCTTCGAATGGAATGAAGAGGCCCAAGCCACGATGGAAAGGATGAAAGAGGTCATGAGCACTTGCCCAGTCCTAGCTGTCCCAGATTTTGGCGTACCCTTCACTTTGGAGTGTGATGCCTCAGGGGAAGGTATATGGGCTGTGTTGATGCAAAATAGGCACCCCCTTGCCTATGAAAGACGAAAACTCAGGGGTCCTGAACTACTTTACAACATTTATGACAAAGAAATGTTGGCTATCATGCATGCACTAGCCAAATTCAAGCAATATTTGGTAGGCACAAGGTTTGTGGTCAAATCAGACCATAACATTCTTAAATATCTATTGGAGCAAAAGGATTTGAATGAACGACAACAAAAATGGGTAAGAAAAATAAAATCCTACGACTTTGACATTGAATTCGTTAAAGGGAAGAACAACAAAGTAGTAGATGCATTATCCAAGAGGCCATCCATTTTTTCCATGTCTGGTATGTCAGTTGACTGGAAGGATCAATTGATAGTGGAGTATGCAAAGGATCAATTCGCTTGTCAACTTTTGGACGGGAAAATATAGGATGACAACTTCAGAGTCATAAAGGACCTCATTTATTACAAAGGTCAAATTTTCTTAGTTCCTGGATCACCTCTCAAAGACAAGATACTGCATGCCTGTCATAACTCACCAATAGTAGGACATCAGGGCATCAATAAGATGTACAGGCAGGTGAGAGAGAGGTTTGCATGGAAGGGCCTAAAGGAAGATGTGATTAAACATGTCAAAGAATGCACTACATGCCAAGAAAACAAGGATGAGCACACGCACCTTGCATGACTGTTGCAACCCCTGCCTATTCCAGAGCACAAATGGGAAAGTATATCCATGGATTTCATCACCAGGTTGCCCAGGGCACAGGGGAAAGATTGCATTTTCATAGTAGTAGACAGATTGACGAAATTTTCACACTTCTTCTCCATAGCCACTGACTTCAGCGCAGCACAGGTAGCCAAATTATTTTTCAGAGAGGTGTTCAGATTACACGGCCTACCCAATACCATTATCAGTGACAGGGACAACATATTCATGAGCACATTTTGGCAAGAATTGTTCAGATTAGTGGGTACAACATTGACTCCTAGTACCAACTATCACCCTTAGATGGATGGCCAGATGGAAATAGTCAACAAATGGGTGGAAGGCTACCTCAAAAATTATGTATCCGGACAAAAGAAAGCATGGATCAGATGGTTGCACTTGGGAGAATATTGTTACAACATCACCCATCATGTATCCATAGGTATGACACCATTCATGGCTTTATATAGCTATGATCCCCTTTCCTTTGCGGAGATTGCCTTTGGGGGCAGAAGGGCACCAATGGTACATGATTGGGTACAACAGAGCCAAGACATTGTCCGGGAGTTAAAGGATCATTTACAGAGAGCCCAGAACCAGCAGAAGGTCTAGGCGGACAAACACAGAGTGGAGCACACTTTTGAAGTGGGTGACTTGGTTTATTTAAGGCTCCAACCTTACCGGCAAGCTTCAATTAAAAGAAGCGGAGCATAAAAACTACAACCACGTTTCTTTGGGCCTTAAAGAATCAACAAAAATATAGGGGCCATGGATTATGAGTTAGAACTCCCACCAGGCAGTCGAATACACAACGTCTTTCATGTATTCTGCTTGAAGAGGGCTATCAGCCAACACGTCCACCCCATTGAGGTACTACCTCCCATGGACGAAGAAGGTCAGTTAGTGCTAGTTCCAGAAGAGATATTGGAAGTTCGAGAAAAGAAGCTCCGGAAGAGAAGCATTAAGGAGTATCTGATCAAGTGGAAAGACTTGCCCATTGAGGATGCCACATGGGAGAATGAACAGATGGTACGAGAAGCAGGTTTGGAATTTCTTGAGGACAAGCAATTTCAAGCAGGGGAGACTGTAATGTCCCCCACCTCTTGAAGAAGAGGTTTGGAAGATGTAGTGGTCTAGGTGTCCCCACTAGGCCATAGTCTCACACTGAGGGGAAAGGTCAACTAGACTAAAGTTATATTTTTTTAAGGACTTGAGAAAGAAACAGGTTAAAAGGAGTAAAATATAACTCAATAGAAGAATAGAAGTTAACCTTGGAGGTTAACCTAACTCAATAGATTATTAGAAGGAAAAGTATAAGTAAGAGGCTGGGGAGCACCTATCACTCATTCTGATTTTGGTATATTTCTTGTTAGTGCTCTTGAGCATTCAGTTTGGGGGTTTACTGTACAAACCCTTGTGAGCAACTCAGTGCTGAAATATCCACTCACCTTGTTCCACAGCTTGGTCTTGGGGATGAAATATTCCTCTACATCATTCTATTCTCAACATATCTCCTTCTAGAGATTCAGAAGACAACAGGGTTGTACTGTTGGGGAATTTCCAACAAGGGCGCACCATACCATTGAGGAGGGTTTGATTTAGCTATTCAGGAGGGCGCAACTCTCTTAGAAGATTTCATAGTTGGAGAGGTTTTCCTTGGACGTTGGGCTTGAAACTTCAGGAGGAGCATCCCACTACCTTGATCTATTACTTGACCGAGTTTGGGCTCATTTTGAGCATTCTTCCATCAGGGCCGAATTAGTGAGGGCTTCAATCTCCACTTGGAGCGTGGCACTCTCTAGTTGGAGGGTTTGACATTCAGATCTGCTTGATACTGGTATTCATTACTTATCCAACCTTTAGAGGCTTCTTTTGTATTGACGAGAGAATTTTGTAGCAGCTCATATCTATTGTTTGTACGACCATCTGAGGTTTATGCCAGATCAACCATCTATTGTATTGATCCTACGTTGCTTATAATAAAAGGGTCAGATATTTGCTTGTGCTTCTATATCTTGAATGTATGATGATCTTCATGTGTTGAATGAATCTTGTATGCACTTAATAACTCAATAAACACCTGCACATCGACAAGCCAGTGGTAGTTAGTGATTCCAAGCCAGAATTTGGCTTGGGATCATTACAAAGGGTGAAGAAATCCCAATTAGCTTCATGAGAAAAACCTTTCATGATTACGAATTGAGGTATTCAGAATTGGAAAAGAAATCCCTATCTCTTGTGAAAGAGGTGGCACACTTTTAGACTTACATACTGAATTCTCATGTCATTTATTATGTTCCATCCTCTCTAATGAAGATTCTTTTGAATCGAAGGAAAATGGGCTAATTGGTTGGCGAAGATTCAAGAATATGATATTGAAATTAAACCTTGAAAGGTAGTTAAAAAACAAGGTTTATGTAAGCTCCTTACAAATAGTGATTCATTGGATGGAATGATTTCAATTTCAGTAGGAGAACCCTTGACAGATTCTGAATGGTATAGAGATATTGTATTCTACCTAAGTTCCGGACAATTTCTAGTCACCATGAACCCTAAAGAGTGAAGAACATTGAAGATGAAGTCAAATCAATATGTGTTGATTGATGATATATTGTTCAGAAGGAACTATGATGGTATATTACTGAGATGTGTTGATGAAAACAAAGCTCAAGAGTTAATGAGATAATTCCATGAAGGAATATGTGGTGGACATTTTGCACCTATCACCACCTCCAATAAGATAATAAGAGATGGGTTTTATTGGCCATAAATTTTTAAAGACTCATATGATACAATAAGGAAGTGTGTATCTTGTCAACAATTTTCAGGGAAAATGAAAAAATACACAATACCATTACAACCTGTATCTGTAGAAAAACCATTTACCCAATGGGGACTTGATGTTGTTGGGCCAATAAACTCAAAGTCAAGCAAGGGACATATATATATTCTCACAGCTACAGATTATTTTACAAAGTGGCCAGAAGTAGTGGCATTAAAAAAGGTCGATTCTGAAGAGTTGATTAAGTTTCTCAAAGATAATATTTTGTCAAGATTCAGTGTCCTAGAAAAATTCATCACTGATAATTGTTCAATTTTCGTTGGCTCAAAATTTACAGAATTTTGCGAAGAATATGGAATTTTTATGGGGCAGTCATAAAAATATTATCCACAAGGGAATGATATTTCATAGTCCACTAATAAGGCACTCATTCATATATTGAAGAAAACTGTTGGCAAGAACCAAAGGAATTGACATTTAAAGTTGACTGATGCATTGTGGGAAAGCAGAACGACTCTGAAAGACAACACTGGGATGTCTACGTATACATTGGTTTATGGGAAAGAAGCAAAACTTCCTATTAGCCTCGAGCTCAATGATTTGAATTTTTGGTCAATAAAGAAGATGCAGAAGATAGTTCACCTATGCAAACAAGGATCAACTAGTTGTTGAAATTGGAGGAAGAACGAAGTAAATCCCTAAATAGAACTTCTCAGAGACAACAGAGTATCAAAAGATATTTTGACCAGAATGAAACCGTAAATAATTTTCAGAAGGGAGAATTGGTGTTACTCTTGAACAAAGCTAAGTAGAAACCATCTATGCACACAAAATTTGAAGCACTTTGGATTGGTCCATACATCATTGAAAGATCCTGGGTTTTAATTCCTATATGCTCAAAGAAACGAAGGATAAAATATTAATGTTTCCTGTTAATGGGAAACATTTAAATGTTTCTTCACCTAAAAATTTCTCATTTCCCTGTACATAAATTTTTATTTTTCAGTTTGTATATTCTTACCTTTGACTCCATAGCCTGAAGGATGGAAGTGCCTGATCATAAAGATTTTGGATTCTTGACAATGTACAGGGGGTTATCATCTCGTAGTTGGAGCCAATTTTTGAGAACAATTGTTGCTTCCGAAATTTCCTTTCCCTTTCTATTCTCCCAACTTATTTTTCCATTTCTTTTCCCTCTTCTATAACTACCCTTGTTCCCCCCATTTTTCCCCTTCTTCTATCCCTTTCTAGTTACCATACTTAGTCGTATTTCAAAAATAGACGGGTTTGTGGGTTGAAGGATTTTCATTTCCATTCATGTTCCTATGTCATGAGTCAAACTGAGTGCCTTGTTATAATATACTTAACCATTTTTGCAACTTTGTGGGTTCACAAATTCAAGCCTTCATCTTCCAAGTTCCACGATCTCCATTTTACACCTGAAGGTCCGTGATCTATATTATAACCGTCAGACTTGTCGTAGGTACTGAGCCTCTAAGTATTCCATTTCTCCTACATACAAGTCCGATCGAACGCTTTGCAACACTTAGCTTATTTTTTATCATTCATAATTGCGGGTTTGTGGGTTCCTGTGTTGGCAGGTTCATGAAAAATTCCATATTCAAAAATTACTCTCGTCTGTACCCTCCATTCTCGCACTTTTTCTAATATGCACTGAATGTTGTTTAATGCTAACAATTAATTGTGCATGCTCCGAAAAGATCGTAATTAATAGTGAAGGGATCGAGGGTATTTCTCATTAAATTGCATTAAAGCACCATTTGCGAAAGGTTATATTATTGTCATCTCTTTGAAAAAATTCATTTCAAGTTATTATCCAGTTGAAATAATACTCTCGTCAACCTATGGATGCAACAATTAGACAAAAATTCTGTGTTGATACTCTAAATATTTTTGTTTTTGAAGACCAGAACTTTCAGTGGTCCAGAGCATATTCATATTACTCATCTCCTCTTGTAGAAAAAGACGTAGTCTGGACATCCGAAATTTCTCACGTAGGGTGTTTTCTTGAGGTATTCGATTGCAAATAACTTGTTGCATGGTGCATGGAGAAGTACATGCTGAGAAAGAGTATTATACAAATCCAAGGTCATTCTTCAATTTCCCTTTCACTGCAAGTCTTTCGCGGGATGTTGAAGCTCCCAGAGCTGAAGCTTACCTTCAAAGGAGAATATTGCAAAGATTTATTGAAGAAAAACAACAATGGCCTTGACCTCTTTTCTGAATATTTGGAGAATCCTATTTCTATTCCAGAAGACATAACCAAGATTTAGGTTGACTCTTTTAAAAACCCCTTTCGGGAAATCACTTGGTTGTTTACCAGGTTGACAGGTCAGGAAAACACTGCTACCATTTCTCGTATGATTATTTATATTTTATATTTTACAGTAAAATAACAAGCCATCTTTGACTGGGGAAAAATTATTTCTATCGAAATCACGTTCCAATTAATGCACTAGAAAAAATATAAAATATTCTTTATGGCATCATATCTGATATTCGATATAGTGTATTGTTGTCAATTCCCAAAATTGACCATAAGTAAGAGGGTGAATTGTGAAATAGATCTGATTACCTTTTGGTATTAGGTATTATGGAGACATAAGACCCCTTTATATTTTTATGAAGTCTATAATGATTTTGTTTCAGTCTTCAAGAGGCTGTTGTTGGGAGATAATACTTCAAGGACATCTGACCAGGCTAACAAATTTCTAGACAAAAGAGGAATGATAGAACAAATGGAGAATCACAGTGGAATAAGGATATTTTGTTCCAAAAAAAATCCTTCTTTTCTCCCATATCATGTATCTAATAAATTATTCATTACATAGGTGGCAAGGAAATACAATTTCTGGCTGCATTTTTTCCACAAAAAAAGGAAAAAAAAAATTCATCCCCTTGCCATGGGAGATTGGAGATTTCATTTTCAGGAACATAAATAAAATTGATGAGTTTGTGAATCACTTCATGTTCTAAAGTATGCTAATAAAATAAAAGGGTTTGATCCTAACAAAATATTTGTGGAACACATGTTGTCGGTAGGATTTAGCAACTCGTTCATTCATACTATCTTGAATGAAGAATAAGATAACACTAAAATCGCTCCTGTACACAATGATGGTGACTTAGAAACAATACTCAGTACTAACGAGTTTTATAAGAAAAAAGGAAAGGGTCCCAATGAATGGAGCGTTGAGTCTCCAGTTGTTATTCCCAAAACTACCACATCCCGGAGCAATGCTCCAATGAATCACCCAATTAGGAAGATTTCCAATAGTAGTTCAAGTGACGAAGGAGAGAAGAATCCCAACCTTGGAAAAATAGAGAGCTCACATAAGCTCCATGTTTAAGAAAAAAGAGGAAAAATGTAGCGCAAGAGGAAGAAGAAAGTCTCATAGAAAACAACATCAATAACTTCTTTCTTGAAGACATGGAGCTCGAGGTAGATATTGAGAAACTTTTTCCCACAATTGATCAGCCAGGAAATGTGGCCCAACAAAATTCATCATTGGAAGTTGTTGCAAATGAGACCTTCAGTGAAGAAGAGTCATTTACTTTCCAAAGTGCTATTTTTGATAAGGAATCTAAAAAATTGATTGTAGAAAGAGGTGATCAGAAAAATAAGAAGGGAAATTTTTGCTCAGAGGTTGACCTGAAAGATATGCGGCCTTCCCAAATCTCTAAAATTCACAGAGAAACTAGAGATTGTCTTGACGATTCTATTGTTGGTCTGGAAGCAGAAAATACTGAGTTAAGAGAAAGGATTAGAGATTTGGAAAATTCCTTAATGCCTCTTCAAATCCTTGCAAGTCCATTATCAATGGTCAAACCAACCACACCCACCATTAAATTGAAAGGATATTCAATTCTACTCACAACGGTTCAAATTTATGTAGAAAATAATATTAAAAAGAGAATGTCCCTAATTACAAAAGCATGGTAAGTATAAAAAAATATTGTTTCTTTTTCTCAAGGGAACACGCTTTTCATGAATATTTTCAAGTTGATTTGAAGAATGAAGAAGATTTTTACACTGATGTTGTTTTACCAATTGGAATCAAAGTCTCTAACATGAAGAAACTGAGAAGAAGAGAGGAGCATCTGCCTTCCCCAAGTAGAATAAAATAACTAAATGCTTGTTGGAAGGAAAAGATTAAGATTTTAAGTAATATCATTCAAGCATGTAGTGAAGCCATACTAAAAAAGTAAGAACTGTTTAAAAGACTCACGAAGATAGAACTAGCAGGAGGTACTAACGAGGTACAAGACCCTAAATTAATTCTCAACTCAATGTTTCTAACAAAGCAACAATTTGACAAACAAGTTGAGATATTTAAAGGGTTATCGGTTGAAATTTTTTATAGCATACTTGAATATAATGAAGAAGAAATAGACCATTGGCTAGTTGATTATTCCATTAAAAATCAAGATATTGAGGATGTAGTACATGGTATGTATCTTGATTTAAGAGATTTGGAAGGTGATTTATTCAACATTAAAATACGACATTAAATAAATGTTAGACCAATGAAAAGTTATATTGAAGATTGGTTCACTAAAGTAATCGACAAATTAACCAAAGAGGGGAAATAAACAATTGAGACGGTTCTTGTAACCGTGAATGAAGACAATAAAACAACAACACCAAGCAAGTGAAAATACTAGAGACCATCATAGTAAGTTCACACTGATCACATTTTTCTTTCTCTATCAATTTTTCATCCAATTACTTCGCTTCTTTGACTAGAAAGGTTTAATCGAAATCTGATAACTTCTCCCTGTCTTATTTCCAGGTCTTTCTACTCTACATCTCCCGCCATTCTCCTTCTACAACTTATTTATTTTTCGTATTTTGTTTATGCTCCGTGGGAGCCCTAATCCCAGTCCTAAGGACAAACACATTTAAATTTCAAAGCTTTGTAATAAACTATATATTTTTTCAGAAATCCCAAGAGAACTACTTCGAGATCATTTTTGAATGTACTTTGTAACTTTGAGCTTTGAGTATAAAGTATTTGAGATTGATATCTCATTATATTTATTTGATCTCCCCTTGTTTTACTCTATTAAAGTTCTCTTATGCATGTAGACCATCTTCTTTTATTTTATGTGATCAAAAATCTTTAGTTTAACTATGATGGATGTGAGGAAATTTTGTTTATCTTTTTCAAATATAATATGATGTGTGTGGCTCCTGGTCATCTATTAGGAAATTATTTTTTGAAAAAAAAAAGATTTTATTTTACCGCAATTTTTATCTTTCTTTGAATATCACGACGAACTTTTTCAGAGTCATACATTACTCTAAAAAATCTAGAGTCCCAAGAAAATCTTAAAATAAAGAGGAGTACCACCTCTATAAAAATATAGGGGGATTTGTATCCCTATGAGGTTTTCATTTTGGTCCTAATAGATTCAAGCATCAAAAATACCTCCAGAAAATTCCTCCATACAAATATCAATGGGGCGAATGTAATCAAAGGAGTAGATCAACTCAATTTTTTTACTTGAAAAATCAGGGAGGAAAAGTTGTGAAGGTGGCTCTAGATGGGATATACACATAATTGGTTGAGTTTCCATGTCACTTTGAATTTATGGTAAGGAAGGAGAAAAAGTCAAATACAATAAAGAGATGAGGACACTCATAGGTCAAGCGTATGATTTCTAAGACATAAGGCAAGGAATACTCAAGAACCTCTTCAAACTTAACCCTTTGCTAAGCCATTTCATGTTCTTGAAGATTTGGACTAGTGGATTTTTTATTAAAAATTTCTAATTCAAACTCTTCATTATGTATAATTTCATCAACCAAATTTTGACCTTTAGAATCAATGTCATAAATGGGATCACCTTCAAAATAACAACAATTTATATCCCATTTAGATCTTCCAATGTGAAAATGGTCAACAATTTTTTTATCACTAAGGTCATTATCTTCTTCATGGGATGAGGGAAAGTTAACTAATCCTTCTTCAAAATTTTCCACTTCAATATGATTAAAATATGGATCGAAAAGCTCAAAATCTTTACAAGGGGTATCATTCATCAAGTCCTCAACTTCATGTGGATAATTGTTTTTTTTGGTCATCTTCACCATCAAGGTATGTCTTCATGACTTCATGTTCACTTAACTCATCCTCCTTGATGGATTCATGAAACACTTTATTTTATTTCTCACCATCCATGTATTGCTCATGTAGTGATTCTTCCTTATTGTTCTCATTATATGGTTGGTCCTCTTCTTGTTCATATCCTTCATGTTCAATGGGATCAATGTTTTCTTCATATTGTTGATCTTCACTATGATTTGTATCCTTAGATTCTTGCTTTTCAATAAAGTTCAAAAGGGAATTTTTTTCTTCTATCTTATTTCTTATTTCAACCCCCAACTCATATGAAGTATTCTTTTGAAACTCAAGGAATAAAACATCAATCGCCCTTTTACTTTCATGAAAAAATTCTATCCATTCATCTAAGTGTTCTTCTTTGAGATCTTCTTCACAAGTTGTATTTTCACTAGGTGATGATATATCTTCAATGGGACCACAATAAGACTCTTCATCTATATCCATAAGAGGTGGTTCTTGGTATTTAATGTTATGTGCCATGGATGCCTCCTTTTGTTTTCTAGATTCCTCCATCCAAAGAGCCTTCAAGTATGACACTCCATGTCTATATGGTATAGGGGAATAGCACTCATCTACATAAATCTCCAAATTCTTATCAAGATATTCTTCATCAATACCACAAGGAGATACTTCATCTACATCACTTTACATTCTTGATTTCCAATAATAGACAACGTGCACGTTTTCTCAATTTCCTGGTTTTCAATAATTTCATCCTCTCCTTGAATGAATGCCATGAACATATCGTCAAAACTTTCTATAGTGGGGCCCCAATACTTGAAAAAGACTCTAATAAAATATTGACAAGATGATAATGATCTAAGACTAATACCATTTCTCACCCAAGCCCTTTTCCTTCCATCCAAAGAAATAAAAAATAACTTGATCAAGATGTCTTCATGAACTACTCCAATCTTGCAAACAATTTCCAAAAAAGACAAGATGTGTTGAGTACCATGCAGGGGTTCATTGTCAAATTTTGGAACATTAATTTTCCATGCCAAAGGTATCTAATTAGGATATTTAGTAATTTTTCTAAGATGAAAGCAAGATTTTTTTATTTATGGAAAGGCCAATGTGCCATTTCAGCCAACTTCAACCAAAAGTGGAGTCACCAAGTTGAATAATCAAAAGAATGCTAACAAAAATACTTGCTTCACCCTACAAGCACCCAATATTTAGAATCTCTAAGGGAATTGGGCTTCTTCCCTTCAAGGGAGTCGCCATATGAGTTAACTTAAAAAACAATTGAATCCTACTGAACGAAATTGTATTGAAGCTAAACTTTAGATAACTAGGGAATGATGTTTATCCTAAACAACAACACCAAAAATGTTATATCTCAAACTCTACCCCAGGAAGAAAAGTCATAACTTTGTTGGGTGAGCCTATACGTACTATAAGGAAAGATACCCACTGTCACCTCGATGTTCTTTCCCCACACTTCAAACTAAGGAAAAGGGTTATCCTAGCCTAGTGGGAATCCCTATGGGTCAATCTGGCCTAGTCTATTGTAGAAAATGAGAGTTATTTAGACTAGATTGACTAAGATGATTGGCAACTAATTCACTTTCAAAGTTAAAACAAATTAACTTGCACAAGTTGTTTCTAAATTTAATAATCCTTTAGTGATATGCAAAAGAAACCCATGTGCTTATTATGAAGTGTTGGAAAACATCAAAGAACAAATATGGCATGTGAGAAAATCAAACTTGCTTGTTATTTAGTTTTGCATATGTAATCAGTAACTACACATGAGATTAACCATCAATAAATTGAAATGTGATGAGCTTAATATTGTATTTTTATTCAACATTAAAACCAAAAATTATGAAGTATAGACATTCCCAATATTAAAGTGTTCAAGAGGTATATGGTGCTTATGATGGATAACACAATTTAATGAATTGTCATGGAGACTAAGTGTGAAAACCAACAATTGATTAAGTGTGTTGTCAAGTTTGAAAGGTGTCAAGTATGTGTGTAACAATTGATTCATGAAGTATATTCCATTTACCAACTCATAAACACGTTAAGATCAAGCCCATGCACATTAATCTTTGCATCAAGAAGCACAACCAAGGATTGAAACCCTTGTTTAACCATAGATTGTAGCGATTATGAGAACCAAGCATATGAATCATTATACCAAGAGACCAAGTTGTTCCACTATTTGAGGCATTGATTGATTTGTTAAAGGTATTATGATCATATAGAGTGCCAAATGTTGCAGAAATATTCGATTTTAAGCCCAAATGTTAGATCCTTTACCAATGTATGAGAGAAAGTGAGCTTAAAGAAAACTGATGACATGAATAAAAATGTTGGTGTTTCCAACGTTAATATGAAATAGAATAAACTCAAATAAATATCCATTAAAACTAAACTTGGATCCATAAATATAACAAGCTTAAAACAAGATCCATAAATATTCATTCATGGTGATGGGTTAGATCCATAAATATAACAAGCTTTAAACAAGATCTAAACCAATTTTAGCGAGTTGAATACTAGCTTACTTATACAAACCTTAGATATTATGTAACATGAGAAAATGGTTAGCATACATGAGATCCAAGCTAAACAAGATCTATCAATTAAAACTAAACTTGGATATAACAATCTATTCAAAAGATTAAACCTTTTATACCCTAGATTGCTTGAAACAAAAATTAAAAGAAAGGGAAAATTAATTTGAGATGGCTATAAAAGAGAATAAAATCAAGTGCTACCATGGGGCATATAGTCTAGAAACCCTTGGAAATTGTCCCCTTGAACTAGTGGTTGAAGTCACCAAATATCATATAGAATACTTAGAAGAGAATCAAACTTAAAATATTAAGAAAGATAGCAAGGATTAAAGGGAGTTTTATTCTATAGAAATCAACCTACGTATTATAAAGTGAACCATACACTATATTTAGAGTAAAGAAATGAAACACTAGGATATTCATCTCTAATACTAAAAATATAGCATAAATTTCAATAAATAAGTGAAATAGAAATGCAATTAATGTTAGGACCCATAAATGTCCCTTTTTCATCACATCTTTTGCCTATTTAAAATTGTCATCTCTAAGCTAAATGCCTACTATAATGCATGCTAAGACTTTTTTTCCCAAGGTATGAATCATTTATCTTGCTTTTATATTTTCATTTACTTAGCATGTTTGATGGGTAACACTCACATGTTTTACCTCTAAAATGATTCAACTAATGATCGAAATGAATAGAACAACCAAGTCTTAAGGAATGGTCGTTGCTGTTACACCAACTGTTATAGCTATGCACCAATATTGGAAGTTGTTACAGTTATGTGCCAATCCTGGAAGCTGTTACACGACTGTTGCAACAGGTGCCACCGATTCTTTTGTTACATGACTACTGCAACAAATGACACCGATTCTGCTGTTATACGACTGCTGCAACAAATGCCATCGATCCTGAAAATTGCTACACCTATTGTTACATGTTTCAAATTACAAGATTAGTTCTAGATATTGTATTAATGATATCATTCGAACAGCTTGAGAATCGGGGATTCTCAAGGTTGTTTTGATTTTGTTTTTAACTGAATGACTTCGAATTTAAATAACATAGATTTTGTAATTAGAGGGATGGATTATGACTGTGAGAAAGTGAAGTGAAGTAAAGTTTATTGTACACAATATTTTGTCAAATCAATAGAAGAGTGGATTGAATTTATTTAGCAGACTGTAGCCTATTTCTTTGAGAGGATTCAGTGAGAAGGAAAGGGCCCACCTTCCTCACAGATTCCCCTCTGTTTTGAATTCCAGAATAGTTGTTTTAATGTGAATGGTTTATATGTTAAACAATTCTAGAATACAATTGTTGTTACAGTCTAGTTCTTTCCTTTTAGATGCGCATAAATCTATCTCATGAGAGTTAAAATTCAATTGTTGAACACTGTTGGAGAATTGATTTCCTTTTATCTGCATTAGATTAAAATCTTGTTTTCAAGTAAAAGAAAATAAAAGTGTGGATTACTTTCTTGCAATAAGTATATTTCCTTCTGCAATTAGTAGAGAACTTCTTCCTGCAAAAGTAAAATAGAAAGTTAGATTAGAGTAGGTAATCTAGAATTCTTATACATTCATCGATTTAGATTTCAAATTGTGATTTCAATCTTGTAGAACTCCAGCTGTGTCAGCATAATTGTGTTAGTAATAATTTTTGTTTCTTTTTCCCTACTACAATTAGATTAGTGTTACTTCCCTAATCTAGCATAGACTGTGCACAATTATCTTGAAATAAAAGACTTCCCTGGGTTGACAATTTATATTGAACACCTTAACTGTCTATTCATTTAGATAATTAAAGTGCCCAACATTTTGGAGCCGTTGTCGGGGAAGATAATTATATATTTTTGTAAGCACATTAATTTTTTTTTAAAGGAATGATTAGTCTGCATGAATCAAGGAACGCGAGGATGTATTCCCCAAAATACTAACCCTACAGGTACCAGAGGACGTGGAGGAAGAAATCCTACACTGGGAAGGCAAACATTTGTTGATGAAATAATAACCAGAGCTGATTCTTCTCCAGGATCTATTTTTCACCCTGCAAATCCTCCAAGAAGACGTAATCTTCAGTCATCAGAACTACCCCTTCTTGAAACCTCATTTTCGTCAAGGGCTGGAGCTGAAGCTTAAGTCAAAGTTGAATATTTGTCACCAACAAATTAACATGCAACACTGGAGAACATCGAATATCAGGGAAGTATAGTTCGAAACAGGGAAAATCCAGAAGAAGCGGTTTATCAGGTCAACGGTCAGATAGTCACTAAAGAAGAGTGGGACTCTTTTCATATTGAATGGAGAGAAAGAGAACATATATAAAATCAAGGGGATAATGAAGAGGAGTTCCTCCAAGAGAACCCATGAAACAACGAAGATCAGGTAAACAATGAAAATACTATCTCTACCCTGGTTTTTCCTATTTCTAATGTTCCCACACGAGGGATGGATCCTATGAAAAACATACCTCTCTCATCTTTGTCGAATTTTCATGGATTTTCTACTGAGGATCTGGATGGGTTTCTATTTGAATTTGACATTTTTTGTAGAAGCTACGACTACACTATCACTGCACAAAAACTTAAACTATTTCTAGCTACATTGAAGGGTAATGTGTTAAGATGGTTTGTGAGCTTAGGAGGAGAGAACATTTCAACATGGGTACAGATGAGGCAACTTTTCTTGAACAAGTACCAAGACTACTGTCGAACAAGAGAACGAAGGGAGGAATTGTTCAAAATGTCTCAGAAGGAGGATGAGACCCTTGAAGATTTTGTGGAACGACTCCAGTATAATCTACAAAGGTTTGGACATCCGATTGTAAGTAAAGACATTTAAAAAAATATTTATTCTCAATTCTCTCCTACAACACTTAATTATTGGAACAATCAACCACTATATGGCTAGACGAATGCTCCCCCTCCACATCAAATGTCAACCCCTTATCAAGATCCAAATGAATGGTTACCTATGCCCTATCAAAAAAATCATCATGGACAATGGAAACCATATTGGAGAGGCCCTCAACAACAGCTCATTTATCAGAACCATCACCAACCGAACTCCTATCAACAACAATTCCAACCCCAGTACCAGCAACAACAACTGCAGTTAGCCCCAAATGCCCCACTGAACAATCCTCCTTTATGATCTCAGATGCCTATGCAACCTAACCCAAACCCAAATAATAAGGCCGTTCAGAACATAGATATACACAATGTGCCAGCCTTGTCTATTACTCCCATGCCTCGTGATGAAATCAAATTAAGATCAGGGAGAATAGTCGAGCCAATAATTGAATATGCTCCATCTTCAGAGTCAGACAAGGAATCAGGGGAAAGACCATCTGCTGATACAGAAGAAATTTTCCAAGCTATAATAGAGTCAGGAGACCCACCATTCCCTGAGAGGCTGACAATTACCAAACCTGTGGAATTACCATCTTTCAATCTCTTAGGAGAATTGAAAAATATGCACGTTAATATTCCACTATTGAAAGCCATTAGACATGTCCCTATTTATGCCAAGACCGTAAGAGATATCTGTATAAAAAGACTTGGATGAAAACTCAGGGATCCCCTCACAATGTATGTGGTGGGGGATTTGTCTGAACTGAGGTTAGGAAAATCCCTACCTCCTAAATATGGTGACCCAGGAAACCCTACAATCATTGCCAAAATTGGGCATACATCTATCCCCCATGTGCTAATCAACTTAGGGGCGGCAATTAACATCATGCCAATAGAAACTACACAATTGCTACAACTCATAACATAAGTCCGACCTACTCCTACCATTATCGAATTATTTGATCATTCTACCATCAGACCAGAAGGGGTAATAGATGATTTAGTCATTTCCGTGGATTCATGGGAGTATCCTATTGATTTTGTCATGTTGCAACCCAAAACCCGTCTGGGGGGTCACCCTCTAATTATTGGAAGACCATGGCTAGCTACAACTGATGCTTTCATTGGTTGTAGATCTAGTTCCATGACCATCTCTGATGGTTATAACACAAAAAACCTGACCCTATATCCCCATGCTACACCTAGTGCAGACCCTGGAAATTCTTTATGGATGGACACTGAGGATGAAAGTGCTCTACCTGTGCTATGTTCGACAACATAGATATTCCAACAGAGGATGAACACCTTCAGTAACCACTCACATAACCATATCAAAGATCAACACACCGATGTTTTCACATGGTAAAACCCCTATGGGGAAACATCCACGGCCCCAGCCAACGCGACCACTTGGAGAAGTTTATTAATGCAAAGAAAAAGATTATAGAGAGATTTTACAAGAGAGTTTCTCACAATCGATCGTCGGAAAATGACCCTCCATGCTCTTTAAATAAATATCATGGACCAATCAGGTGTTAAGCCACATATCAATGGCCATTAAGATTGAGGAGAGTATGAACCGTCAGATCACTCTATGTCGGGAACATATCGTGACCGTCGGATTTCCTAACTACAAATGCATACTAATGCATACTAAAGAAACACACTTTTACCTAATGACATATTAGACCAAGTAGATCTTAATTAACTCCTAAGTGTCTAAATATCCTAACATCCCCCCTTAAGAACAACTTGGGATAGGATTGAAGGATTTACAATAATGACACAATAGGAGAAGGAAGGAGGCATTAGAGCCTATCCCCCCTTAATGACAACTTCCTGAACTCCTAACATAGATCGAAGTTTGGAAAACTTCTCTTCTGTAAGAGACTTTGTGAAAATGTCTACAACTTGATCTTCTGTAGGGCAAAAGAGCACTTCAATAACTTGATCATTAATGAACTTTCTGATGAAGTGCATGTGTAGCTCGATGTGTTTGCTACGCTGATGTTGAACTGGGTCTTTGGCGAGCTTGATGGAACTTTGATTGTCACACCAAAGGCTGGTCGGATGCTGGTGCTGGAATCCAAACTCTGAAAGGATCTGTCGAAGACATAGGGCTTCCTGACTTGCATTTACCACTGCTCAGTACTCTGCTTCTGCTGAAGAAAGTGCAATAGGATGTTGTTTCTTATAGGCCTAAGTGACAGGTCCTGAACCAAGGCTAAGAACATAACCTGCAGTAGACTTCCGATCATCGGGGTCGCCAGCCCAATCTAAATCAGTGAAACCAACCAATAAGGGATTCCCCCCTAAACTGTAATGTATCCCAAACTGAACTGTACCATGAACATAGCGAAGTATCCTTTTAGCTTCTTTCCAATGGATTTCATGGGGTGTTTGCATGTTGTTAGAAAAACAGGACCGCGGAGCAATAAAATAAAACAAATGCAGAAACAAAACACATAAGACACACAATACAAGAGAGACACAGATTTATGTGGTTCACCCAGTGTGGGCTACGTCCACCGGAGAAATTGCCAGGTCCTTCCTTTATTATTATCCAGCAAATGAAGGGATACAACCTATAGAAAAACCCATTGTAACTTCCTCTTCTTTATCTCACAGTCTCCTCTCTTAGAATACAATATTCACCACCATCCATAGCTGCGATACATTTCCCTCAT
The DNA here is from genome assembly GCA_009831015.1 of Picea engelmannii. Lineage (NCBI taxonomy): Eukaryota > Viridiplantae > Streptophyta > Pinopsida > Pinales > Pinaceae > Picea > Picea engelmannii. The sequence goes on along the minus strand of ML806543.1, from coordinate 162,426 downwards.
AAAAGAGGGTTTCCTTCTAGGGAAAAAAACCCTAACATAATCTCTACCGTTAGATCTGCAACCTTATATTGAACGGTCCAGATTTACAATGAAATTACAATATACTTTTACAAGGCAATTTTTCTTCGGGGGCTTCGCCCCCGAACCCCCATTGGGGTCTTGCTTGCCTCCAGACCCCCCAACTAGGGGGATAACCCCCTCAGACCCTGCAGAGGGGGTACCCCCCCTCTGCACTCCCCCACGTGGAAGAGTGTACATACTTCTGGGGTGTAAATACTTCATGGGTTATAAACATGGCTGAAAGTAAAAGACCTATAAATCAGGAAGATAATCAGGCTCCACAACCAACAATCTCCCACTTGGAGACTAATCTCAACAACTCCACCACTGCTGTATATGATGGACTCTGAACTTTCTTGGACCTGGCAAATTTCTCATTTTCATCTTCATTCTTGAAGACCAACTGAAACTAAGCAAGAACTCAATTTCTCCCTGGTTACTCCCTTTGTTAACATGTCTGTAGGATTCTGGCTAGTGTGTATCTTTTCCAGCTTCAATTGTCCATCTTCCAAGGAGAATCGTATGAAGTGGTACCTCAACTGTATATGCTTAGTCTTCTAATGGAAGGTTGAGTTCTTTGCAAGGTGAATGACACTCTGACTGTCACAATACAACTTGCTGTTCTCCCGCTTCTTTCCCAATTCCTCCACAAACCTTTGTAACCAAATCATCTCTTTACTAGCCTCTGTAGCAACAACATACTCTGCCTCTGTTGTTGAAAGTGCAACAACCTTTTGCAATTTTGAAATCCAACTTACTGTTGTTCCACCTATAGTCAAAACATACCCTGTGGTGCTCCTCCTGCTGTCTTCATCACCTGCCATATCTGAATCAACATATCCATGTAGAAAAGTGTCTGAACCTCCAAAACATAATGCATGTGTAGTAGTACCTCTCAAATACCTGATAATCCACTTTACTGCCTCCCAACGTTCTTTACCTGGATTGTTCATATACCTTCTCACAACTCCCACTGCATGTGCAATATCTGGTCTTGTGAAAACCATTGCATACATCAAGCTGCGAACTGCTGATGAATATGGGACCCTGGACATGTATTCTATCTCCTCCTGTGTCTTGGGACACATTTCCTTAGTTAATTTTAAATGGCTGGCCAAAGGTGTACTATCTGGTTTTGCATTCTGCAATCTAAACCTCTCCAACACCTTCTCTGTGTACTCACCTTGAGACAATGTCAGTTTGTGATTTTTCCTGTCTCTTGTTATTCTCATACCAAGGATTTTCTTTGCAGCACCCAAATCCTTCATTGCAAATGAATTGGCTAATTTCTTCTTGAGCACATTTATATCCTACATATTAGTCCCTGCAACAAGCATGTCATCTACATACAATAG
>ML806543.1:144179-159602 GCA_009831015.1 Picea engelmannii | reverse complement strand
CTTTTCTTTTCCGACTCTGAGAAATCTGACTCTCTTTTGTTTTCCATAAACACAATGCTCACAGAAGTCCAAATCAATTTGTTTAAGATCTGGAAACAAATTTCTTTTGTGAAGGATATGCATACCCTTCTCACTCATGTGTCCCAGCCTATGATGCCACAGTGCTGTATCCACTCCTGTAGAAGCTAAAGATATAGAAGAGTCAGTATTACCAGTACATAGATACAATGTACCTACTGTTGTAGGAAAATCTCCCTGCAGACAGGTAGATCACCTCTAAGGCTTGACCTTAACCCTAGACAGAAAAATGCTTAACGTGGACACTGAATTTCTTTCAAATCTATCTAAACTAACACATGAGAAGGAAGGATGATAGAAGTACCTGTTATCGATGTTTGTCCCTGCACGCTCCGAGTTGCGCTCCAATCTTTTTCTCCTCGCTGAGTTCTATGGACAAAACAAGATACGACCACTTCCTACTCTATTGATATTAGCTTGAAAATAGATCTATCACTAAATGATAAGTTCATGTAACATCAGACACGAACTAGAAAGAAACAGGCCAAGCGTGTCATATTAATGAGAATAACGACAACAGTACTTACAATCATAGATGCGAATGCGACATCTTCGTCAAGTCCTCTTCGTCTAACCCTTGCCTGAAAGATCCACAACCTGGATAACAACAACTTCACTGATCACTCTCCTTTGGCTAGCTGTAAGTTTCCTCCAAGATCATAAGTTTCATATGTTCAATTCTTCTCCTTTTCCACCATCATAGAGCCTGTTTATATAGGTTGGGAGGAGCCTAACCTCTTGAGTTATGTTTAGAACCAGTTGGGAACCTTCTCCTTAGATCAGGGATCTATTGATGAAAACAAGAATTCGAGCACAACTGCCTCCTAATCTCGAATGTTCCTCCCCTTATTCTTCTCAACGGGCTAACAACTGACCCAGATTAGGGAGCGCTCCTTCAGAAGGGGTCTCAGAGCGTTGTAGCGCTCCTTGGTAAGCCTTGGGGAAGTGCCAATTCTCTTAAGATGAGCAACGCTCCTCCAAAAGGGTCTGGGCAGTGTTATAACGCTCCCTGAAGCATCATAGGGGAACACCAGCGCTTCTGCAGCTGATGTAGGGGAGCGTTCCCCCTCCAGACCTCTGTTTCAGGGTTCCTTTCAGGTGTCAAGAGTCATTTTATCCCAGTAAACCAGTTCTCCTCCTTCAAATCAGTCATGTGAGATGTCATAAGTGCCTCCTTAGTTTCGTTATCATGGAATTATGTCTGAACATCGTTTGCGACACTAGTGATCAACTTGCGACACTTGCAAAAGTTGTAGGGAAGATGCGACACTTACAACGATCGATAGGGACAATGCGACACTTATCCATCTGAGCAATTTTGACGTGTAACAGAATTCCCCCCAAAGTATGAAGTCAAAAGATGTGAACTGATGACTGAAATGCTTTGTAGATGTTCAAGCAAGGGTATAGACTCGAAGAACCTGACGAAAGCTGCACACAAACATCCAACAAATATCATGACATGTTTCAAGACCCAAGGCAGGCATACCTATGCTTGGATGATCAAGATTTGAGATATGGCCGCCATAATATACACTACAGATCCATAATTGTATTGATAAAAGGGTATAGCCACCGAAGATACAATGTGGATCTATACTTTGATGACTCAGACTGATCGTAGCCACGAAGAATACACAGTGGATCTACGAGATGACAAGACATAGCCACGACCAATACAAAGTGGATCTATGTAACAATGTATGTGTTCTTAGTCCAGAACTCCTTCGCAACCTGGGTGAAACATATATCAAAGTGAATCACTCAACCCAGGGTCTTCTTACCAATCCCAATATGGTACGAATCTGACCATGTGAATAGATGTCTTGATGTCGAACATGGCAAAAACCACTTGATTACCGGTCAATGAGGTAAACCATTAACAAGTGCAAGGGAAATCACCATTAATGTCAATGATCCCCAAGGTACCTTAGCACATTCCACTGAACGTGAATAGATGAGATGAAGTCGAACATCCGTGGAATCATTCAATCAGAGGTCAATGATGTAAACCCACTGTCGAATGTGAGGAGGCCTGCCATTGAGGCATGCAGGTCCCAAAGTACTAATTAGTTTCTAAGTCTAATTCCCGGATAATGTGTTGAAGTCGACAGGAAGAGACTCGTCGAAGGAGGGCCTTGATGTATCCCCCATCAATGACGCGAAACGCATATAAAGATGTAATTGGTAGATCAAAAGAACATGGACTGACACAGGTTTTGAGGCAAGATATTTGGGATGGTTGACTCTCGAGGCGGATACTTCCCTTGAACACTGAGGCACGACAGCAAAACATGACATGGACCAAAACTATGCAATGGATTCTGTGACTTGCGTCGGGTGACCCAAAGGAGTGAAAGGAACTCGGAGGATTGGTTCAGTGCAGAGGTTTAGCGGATTATGATATATGAAAAGTGACAAAGTGCCGTGTTCAAGGGCGACTCTAAGAAGTGCTAGATGATGTTCTCAAGAGACTGCTTGGCTTGCTCCTTTCAATTTTTCCCCCATCCAGATAGATGAGTACCTATTTTTGATTTAATGAGCTCGAGGAGGATAACACATGCTCGATATAACTCACCTTCGGTAAGTTCCTCTTCCTTTGTTTAACGAACCAGAAGAAGTAAGGGATCGGTCCCGTATGGGCCTGTCGATGTGTGCTTTAACGAGTCCAAAGATAGAAAACTCGAAGGTTTTTTGGGATTATAGAGTTTGGAAAAACACTTAAAAGAGAACTCTCTCAGTTCCTTTTTCGTACAATAGTCCAACGAGACTGAAAAAGGGTTAAACTATCGCTCGAAAGACGCTCTTTCTGACCTTTTAATGAGTGTGAAAGAAAGCAAGATCACTCGACTATCTTTTCATTTTTAGAGAGTCTGAAAAGAGTTTAAAGGAGACTCCAGGGGGGTTCCTTTTTCATGTGATTGTATCCATATGGGTCCGAAAAAGAGAGAAAAGTTTACCCGGTTACGTTCTCATATTGTCGAGCTCGAGAACGAACTAAGACTATGCTCATAAATACAACAAGGTGAATGATTCATTAGAACTGCCAAGAATCCTGCGATGCCAGAAGCTACAAACTAGATATTAGTGAAGCCATTTTCATCGTTAGAGAAACCCAAAATGACCATACCTTATATAAAAAAAATGAAATTTTATAAATAAGAATTGATTGGGAAACTCATTTACCATTTCATTTGCAAGGATTTGTGGAGTGTTGGAGAATCTCGATTGGAGCAAATCTTGTCTTTCTTGCTGCCGGAGCTACGATTGATCATTTCGCACACCATTCGAACCAGGTAGGTGTTCGTCCTTTGCTCTTTCAATTGCATGGTTTCAAGTTGATTTTCATGGCATAATTAATTTAAAACACAAAGCCCTAGGTCGTCCATTTTGAACCAAATCGGCCTCTTTTTTAAAAGTTAATAAAAAAGGGGGGAATTTTTCACAAAAATGTATTGGGGAAGGGTTGTTAGGATGTCTACACCCTTGCACTTGATTAGACCGACCATTTCAGCAACAAAAACTCACGAAAATCCCCCACAAAGGCCCACGCACCCCCTCAAATCGTTTTGCATTTTTACCATGTTTTAATCATTGCTTGGTAAATATTAAAGGGTGTGGTGGTTAAAAAGGATGATTGGTTTCTTTTAGATGTCATGGGCATTTGATTTTATGTTTTAAAATGCTTTTTGAAAATCGTCGAAATCACAAAAACGTGGGGAATGATGAAAATTTTGATTTTTTGTTTTGTAGGTGTATTCGGCAATCATGATTGAATGGAAAGAGAGAGAACATGAGATGGATGATTTAGACGCTCTAAGGAGTCCCCGTACACGGGCCTCTTTGAGGGCCTGTGGCTTGCTCAAGTTTTTCAAATTGCAAAAAATGAAGAGAGAGATTCTACTGCTTGAGCACATGATTGGCTTTTGGGACGTTACGGAACATGGATTCCGTATTGGTACACAACTCCTAACTATTGAGTTGGAAGATGTGTATTTTCTGACCGGCCTCTCAAAAAGAGGGGTCCCCATAGCTTTTACAGGGCAGAGGGCATTACCTGAGCAGGTGGACGTGTATCTAGCACGTCATTGTATTCCGGGAGCACGGTTGGTAGGGGGCAGGATCCCTATCAAGGATATACAAGATCTACCACTCCAATCCATATTATTTGCTATCACAAGTGTGACTGGTAGCACTAGTGCTCATTTGACATCGAGATCACAGGTGGCCTATGGTGTTCAGTGTTTAGAGCCAACACTGTTCAATTGGAGTGCGGCGTTCCTTCGGAATGTGAAGGAACAGATCTCGCGATGCAGGAATGGTCAGAAACAGTTCGGTTATGGCTCGTTCTTAGTCTCATTTTTCTTGGAGTGCATCCCTCAGATGCAGCCTCAGATCGCACTGGCAGTACGACCAGTGGACGAGCCTCGGATGGAGAGATGGACTAGTCTATCCCCAAGACTAGTCTCGGAGTCAGAGTTCCCCACTTTACTGGTGACTTCTTCGCCTGGTTGAGACGACACTACCTCTGGATAGGGGACTTCCCCTATGCCGACGTAGACTTCCATGGGAGTATGGACTTGATTTTACCCGCGGGGGAAGATTGGGACGAGTCAGGGAAGAGACTAAGCCATTCCTTGTCTAGTTTTCCGTTTTTTAATTTTTTGATATATATGTATTTTTTTGGGTGTGTAAAAGAGTTGTAACAAATGTTTTCATTTTCAACATTTAGACAAGGGAGCAGTGCGCCCAGTTGATATACCGGTACTAGGGCATCGTGGAGGCACCCCAGCTGCAGCAGATCCGGTGGTACCAGTGATGGGTCTCCGGGAGGTCGAAAGAAACCTCCAAGGCCTTACGATGGGTATCCCTCCTCTGCAGAGGGGGGATGTGCCTTTGCATCTGCAGCGGCACACTGTAGGGGTGCCAGAGAATATCAATTCTCTGTTGAGGTGTGTAGTACGCGCAGTATTATGTTACTCACAGCACAACGCAGTGCGGGGAGATTAGAGTCTTCCCCGTGATCATGTTTTTTGTATGCCTTGTCATGCGATGTTGTATGGGCGGATGGACCCAATATTTTGTTCTCTTACACACTTTTTGATGTAATGCAAACATTTTTTATGATGCTGATGATTTGTACATGATGATGTCTGTGATGTGTTTTAATTTACATGTAATGTACAGTTTTTTCTTTCCTTGAATCTTATCTGTGGGCTAGATACCGATCCATGATATAATTAGCTAACGAATCTGAAACACTATTAAGTTCTCTTGGAATGTGTCTATATTCAATGTAATCAAACATTCGTTCGAGACGACGAACCTGCAAGTGTAGACATAGCAGGATAGGACTACAGATAGCATAGATGCGGTTGAGTTGATAAACCACGAGTTGGGAGTCTAAGTATATAATGATGCGAGAAATACCTAGAGAGGAAGCTTGGGTCAGTAGTCCGATGACAGCGTGATATTATGCCATATTGTTGGTCGCTGGCCCTAAACAAGTGCCTCCTGAACTCACCACCTGGTCAAAATGGTAAATAACCCAAGCTACTGAAGCAATGTTCCGGGTATGTCGGCTAGCGCCATCCGCGAACCCAAAAAAGATAGGAAAGGCAGACGTCATCTGCGCATGAAAACACAGGCACAGTCATGAGTGGCAACGGTAAAGACTCGAGCACGCGAAAGAAAAGACACACCAAACTAAAATACAATAATGTACAAAGTATAGATGCTAGGTGATCTAGGCATAGTACTTTTTAAGGTAAATCCCATTTCGGGGCTCTCCCAGGGAAATTCCATCATGGTCTACTAGTTCATAAGCACCTCTGTGTAAAACACGCTTCACAATGTAAGGACCGTGCCACATAGGTTCTAACTTTCCTGTTCCCAATTTATCGTGTGCTTGGTCATAAACGAGGACTAAGTATCCTTCTGCAAAGGTTCGAGGTTGGATGGATTTGTCATATTGACTCTTAATTCATTTCTGATGTGCCTCATTAACGAGAGCAGCATCACGACGTGTTTCATCCAGCTTGGATAGATACAAGAATCGTTCTTCTTCCGTAGAAGTATGGGGCAGGAGTTCTACGTTCAACTTGAGTGATGGAATTTCACACTCGATTGGTAGGACGACCTCAATGCCATAGACCAACTAGAAAGGAGTAAATCCAGTTGCGGTTTTCACAGACATGCGATAGGCCCAGAGAGCGGAAAATAGTTGTAAATGCCACGATGTCTTGTTTTCCCCTACCATGCGTTGGATCATGGTTTTTAGGACTTTGTTGATAGCTTCTACTTGCCCGTTCACTTGAGGGTAGTAAGGGGATGAGTTTTCATGACGAAAACCCAATTTGACATGTAACTCGCTCATCATCTGGTTTTTGAAGTGTGCACCATGGTCGGTGACAATGGCATGTGGTATGCCAAAACGAGTAATGATGTGGTTGAAGAGGAATAGGGCTACAATACGGCCATCATTCAGGAAGGTAGGCATAGCCTCAGCCCATTTTGTGAAATAGTCGACGGCGACAATGATGTAACCGTGCCCCCTGGCTGAGGTAGGCTTACACTGCATGAAATCGATACCCCATTTGGAAAAGGGGCCGATGGAAATGATGGGGTGCAGCGCAGTAGGGTGGGTACGTGCCTTCTTGTTAAAGATTTGGCAGGGTGGGCATTTTTTGACGGCCTCGATGCAATCTTTGAAGATCGAGGGCCAAAAGTAGCCGGCACGTAGGATTTTTTGGGTTGTGGCCATCCCGGAAAGGTGACTGCCACAAGCGTGTTCACCTTCAGCCTCTTCGTGAATCAGGCATCGCCGAAGAATGGTGTCAATACCATGGTGATACAAAGTGTCGTCGAGGATGAGATAACGGTGAGAGTGGTGATGGATGTGTCGACGTTCTTTGCGAGAGATGTTGGGATGAAAACGTTGAGTTTGAAGGTAGAGGAGAATATCTCCGTACCAAGGATCAGAAGTGCTGATGAGGAAGAGAGATTCATCGGGGAGAGAATCTCTAGGTTCAATGTTTTCATCGGCACAAGGGAGAGCACAGATGAGCTCGACAAACACCAGGGATTTTTTAGCTTTAGCCTTCATAAACTCGAGATCGAATTCTTGAAGAATAACGATCCATTTCTAATATTTTCCCCCAAGTACTTGACGCGTCAAGACGTGGTACATGGGGTTAGAGTCTGCGATTACCATGGTGGTGCATAATAGGATGTAGTGGTAGAATCTTTGGACAGCAATGACGGCTACCATAGCCAGTTTCTTGACATGTGAATATCTGAGTTCGGGTCCGGATAGACTCTTGCTCAGATAATAAATTACGTGTTCTTCACCATTAGAGTCTTCTTGAACTAACACCATCGCAATGGTGGAAGTAGAAGCGGCCAAGTAAAGGATATAATCCTTTGTATATTCGGGAGGATGTAACAAAGGAGCGTGGGTCAAAGCGTGCTTGAGAGCGTCGAATGACCATTGGGCAGTGTCATCCCAGATGAAAGGGACGTTCTTTTGTAGTAGCCGCATAAATCCTTTAGTGATCTCGATGTAATTGCAGATGAAATGGCGAAGAATGTTTGCTTTGCCTTGCAAACTTTGGAGTTGGGTTAAGTTGGTAGGTGGGGGTAAGGCTAGAATGGCCTTGATCTTTAAGGGATCCACCCTGATCCCGTCTTTGGAGACGATGAAACTGAGGAGTCGACCGGATTCGACAGCAAAAATGCATTTATGTGGGTTCAGACGAATACGATAGAAGCGACATCGAAGAAAAATTGCCCGCAAGTGACCGATGTGATCGGGTTAGTTGGATGAATGGGAGGGTAAATCATCGAGGTAAGGTTCTGCGATATGTTTGATGTCGTGGAAAGCGCAGGACATGACCCGCTGGAAAGTAGCACCAACATTTTTAAGGCCAAACGGTAGCTTTCGGTAAGTGAAATTCCCCCAAGGGCAGATGAAGGCCGTCTTATGTTGATCAGCAGGTAAGATTTCAATCTGGTTGTATCCAGAAAAGCCATCCATGAAAGAGAAGATGACGCTTCCTGCGCAATTATCGATGATATGATCGATAAAAGGTGTAGGGTAGTTTTCCTTGGGACAAGCTTTGTTGAGATCACGATAATCTACGCAAACACGGATGGTCCCTTGTTTCTTGGTCACCGGAACGAGGTTAGAGACCCATTCCGTCAAAGGGACAGGGTAGATGAAGCCAGATTTGAGAAGTTTTTCAAATTCTGCCTTTATAGCTGCCAGTTTCTTGGGGTGAACCGGGCGGAGTTTCTGTCGAACTGGTTTTGCGTCAGGGTAAGTCTTGATTTCGTGTATGACAATTGAAGGATCGATCCCTGGCATTTCCTCGTAACTCCATGCGAAGACATCGCGAAATTCCTTGAATAAAGCGGTGTAAGAAACCACTTCGTCGGGCGTGCAATTAGCACCAAGATTGATGTTTTCCACGACACCTTCTTTGACTGAAATGTCAATTGTGATTGTAGTAGAGATGTTACCCATGTTCCCCTCAGAGAAAGTATCTTGAGTGAGGATAGGGGATTTTGGAGCATCGGTAACATCAGGGGGGAAGACAGATCGTATGTCTTGCAATTCTTCCAATGGTGGAAGAAAAGAGGATCGATGGTGGTTGTCATCCCAGGGCAAATCATCAATGTTCAACATTTCCATAATAGATTCATCCGAGGGAAAAATGTGGGAAATGTAATCAACGACCGATGATAGGGAGTCTAACCACGAGGGCACCGAGTAAGTGTCGGGTGCCAGTGAATGTGAATTGTTGCAAGAGGGAGAAGCAGATTGAATGACTACGTATGCGGCCTCGGCTGGGATGAATGGCATGGTGTCACTGAGCCCATCGAATTCCAAAGGACTAGGTACAATCCAAGGATCTGATGATTCCAGGGATTGATAAGGCATAGTCGAAATCATGTTGACGGCAACAATGTGGTGTGCAGTAGGTGTAAGTGGTGTAGGGAAAGTACCCATAAGGATAGAATATTTCAATAAGCCAACACCCACGCTTTCATACGTAACCAGGTGGTCTCCCAGAAAGGGAATGTTGTTGGTAGTAGGGATGCGAGCGTCGGGTGTGCAAAAATCGAGTTGATCGATGGTAAAAATTTTACCTTGATGGGGGAATTGTACGCATCGAAACACCGATGAGGCGATGACGGTCATCGCGTAAAACCAACTTCTTCCGAGTAATAGGTTGTAATCGAGGGGAGCATCGACCACCTCGACATCAACAGTAATAGTTTTACCGCCTAATTGAACGGCAAGGGATTGTAGTAATCCGTGAGGATGGAAACCTCGTCCATCGAAGGCACGTAACATCGTAGGGGATTTGTTAAGGGCAGGTGATTTCAAACCTTTCCAACAAGCTAGAGACATGACACAAGTAGAGGCTCCCTCATCCAGGATAGTTCGATGAATTTGTTGGTTATGAACAACAACGTCGATTTGGAAAGCTAGCTGGTGGGAGAGTCGCGGTTGATGATCGTCCAGGTTAAACATGATGTAGTTTGATGACTCGGGATCGAAAGCACCAAAGGCAGCTAAGAGCATCCTACGTTGATTAGGACAGTGTTTTAGAACTTCCAACGTGGACATGGCACACGGGGCTTGGGCCAAGTCTTCTACAATATTGTAGTTTTGGGCAGCTCGTGAATTAGGATTGAAAGTGGATTTCTGGATGGTGCTCTTAGGAGGGCTTAAGATGGAGTCAAAAGAAGGTTTCTCAATCTGAAGTGGCCCGGATGGAGGGCTGACAGATGGAGGATTAACAGAGGATGGTAAAGGATCTGGCGAAGAACCATTAGCAGTCTTCGACTTGTCAGGTTTAACTGGCGTGTCGTATGTCGCAGAACGAGTGGTTAGATTAACCCCGTTGAACATGTAAATGTGTGCGCTTGTCGAGGCCTCATCATGGGGTTGGTTGGAACTGCCCCCCGGCGTGGGGGTTTGTGTAACCAACGATTGTTGCTGCGGAAAAGGCTGAGTGAGCGCAGCGGGTTGTGAATTTCCCTTGAAAAGTTTGGCCACTTCATCGCGATGTGGGCAATCTCGAGTGTAGTGATCGTCACCACAAATGAGACATGGGAATTTCGGTTTTCGCTGTGATTGTTTTCCGGTAGTAGGGGTTTGTGGCTAGGTTTTGGGTTGTTCGTTGTTATTATTCTTCTTTGGTTTGTTTCTCTCTTTCTTCTTTCCCCCAGGTTGTTGTGAAGGGGTTGATTGGACCACATTCACATCAGAGACTTGAGTTTGNGGCTGCTGAATCATTCCAATGGACTGGGTGGTAGATTGAGTTTTGATGGAGCCAATAACTCCATCCGCATGTGAAGCAGTCGATGGTTTGGATGGATCGTTAGTGGCATGGGTAGCATTCGGTATCAACTCATACAGAGTACCGGATTGTGAATAGACTAAGTCTAGGTACTGAGCTCGGGCGATGGCTTCTTCCTCGGTAACGATGCCACCCATGGCAACATCATGAGCAATATGGGGTAATAGTGATTTCGTGAACCATTCCGCTAATAATTGGTCGAGGATGACCGATTTAATTAGCCTTCGTCGTCGTCTCCATTCATGGATATGATCAGAGATGTGTATGGAAGTTGTTTGACGAAGGGAGGTTAATAGTTCAGTACCCATCTCGTATTGGATGGGCAGTTGGAAATGTGTGAGGAAGGACATGGCGAGAGAGTTGAAATCGTGAAAGGATGCACGTGGTAATTCAATGTACCATTTCGCGGCGGAACCCGTAAGTGTTCGTTGGAAAAGACGCAAACGAATCGAGTCGTCCATGAGGGAGTTTGATGAACACCACAAATGGAAGGTCATTACATGGTTGTTTGGGTCTTCTCCCGATTTTCTGTCAAATTTGGGGATATCAGAGGGCAGTTTTGCTGGAATGGCTGGCCAAACCGTAGAATGATGAATGGGATCATTCGTTAACCGAGACAAATCTGGAAGGTCCAAGGTGGCTAGAAAGGGTAGTTGTCGGTTAACCTGTTGGTAATGCTGGTGTGGCAGAGGGACACCGGTGGGGCCCAATACAAGGTTATGTGGATAATTATAACTCGTGGCCCCTCTCATGTGAGGTTGGTTTTGACCAAGGTACATAGGATTTGAGATGTTTTGAGAAGTGTTTGTGAGCGGAGGATAACCGGATGGGTTTTGTGGATTATATGTTGGGTTGGTCATTTGTCCATGAGGGGGTTGTTGCGAAGTCTGAACGTTTTTCCCTGTGGAGGCATGCGGGTTTCCTTGAAAAGGGACACTCCACGGATTAGGTGTAATGGGCACATTTTGTCCCATGGAGGCATGCAGATTTCCTTGAAAAGGGACGCTCCACGGATTGGGCGCGACGGACACGTTTTGTCCGTGTGGTTGATGGTGGACTCCGACTTGAGGTTTCCCCCCAGCATGAGGGTGCCCCCCGAATGGAATTTGTCCTCCGGTGGGAGGATTCCCCCCAGCTTGAGGTAGATTTCCTGAGATTTGAGGGCCAAACGTAAAAAATTGACCAGTATTGCCGATTGGGTTAGGTCCACCAAGGACAGTCCCTCCGGGTTGTTGGATAGGTATGGAACTTCCCGGTACAATTTGAGTAGCGGTTTGGGCAGTGGTGATAGCGGATGCGTTCAGTGCCCTAAATCCAAAAGGGAGATTAGGTCTTGGTGTTACAGGTGTGCCACTCGGGGCTTGATTAACTACCGCATTACCAGCAGGGATAGTTGGAATGTGCGGGGTCAATGTCGAATGGGCCGTCTGGAGGGGAATTGTAGACCATGGGCCAACAAACGGTACGTTCGGACCCACGGGTGGTGTGGCTATAAAAGTGGTGGCACCGGTAAAATGATTTGGTGGTACGGTGTAGGAAGAATATGCGTCGGCACCTTCTCCTGTTCCATATAGATCTTTCACCAAGCGTGGTGGACTTCGAACGACGTCTGCAGTCCAAAAAGGGTCATTGGCTAAAGGGTTTTGAGGAGAACTGGCTGGAATGTCAGCAGGGTTTATGACAGTAAATTCTCCAGTGGAATTCAGGTGGAGGATCTGTCGTTCGTATCCCTCCGGAATGCGATAAGCTTCCGGAGATTTTGAGACAATTCGAAAGTTCTCCAAAGGAATGGGAACTTCTTCCTGGGAAGTTGTAGTGTTCTGAACCTCGCTTTGTTGAGGATATTGTTCCGTAGAATGAGGGGGAAAGGGGATGTATCCTTCCATATTTTCTGGAGGAAGTCCCTGTAGCCTCCGTGAGCGTCGTGGAGGGTCGATGTTGGCGGAAAAGAGTCGACGAAGGAAATCTATGGCCAACTAGCGAAAAAAAACAGCACACGCTAACAAATATAAGAATCACAACCAAGGAAACATGACTTTCTTTTGATGATCGTACTAGTTGGTGATGAAATCCAACGTCGCGTGATCAAGTCCATAAGGGGTGGGGATTGGGTGGAATAGTTACAATGGCGACCTGCTTAACAGACTTATGCCTTGGTGCAAGCTTCCACGCAGTAATTGTGGATTTACCCTCCAAGGAGCCCGAGTGAGTTTGACCAATGTCTGCTCCAGGTACAGTGAGACTTCCCGTCACCGTCACCTTGTGTAAGAACCTAAATATTATGGCCACTAAGGTTACCAATTCGCAGTCAGCCCCTGGGCGGGAACAGTTGACAGCTCGATCCGAACGTACGGGCAAGGTATCAAGCCCGAAATCAACTAAGAAGCTTCCACGCAGTAATTGTGGATTTACCTCAAAGTGACCCCCATAATACGATCCGACCACCACAATCAGTTAAACCACGGAGGGTTAGTCCCCGTAGCTTACCCGAATGCAACCTTGTGTGTAACCCCTGTGTGAGAGGGGGATCCCAGGCAGACTTATACGATAACTGGATTTGACTCTCCCTAACTCAGGATGCTAATGTGTGTTCTGAAAACTTTGGAGAGTTATTCTCACAACCTAATCCAAAGTACTACACCTATTCTACTGTTGGTGGAGGATCCTGGCAAAGAAAAATTTCTAGATGATTTTTAATTAACGCTGATTTTAATGGCTGTTCTTTACGCAAAAGGGGTGCATGGAAGTGAAACAGATGAAATTATGACTCAGACCCGAAGAATGCATCGAACATGATAAGCAATCATTTCCTTTCGATGAACATCTAGCTAAGGGAGAGAGAGAGTTCTTTCACTAACAAGCACGAAATACGGAGTATCCTCAAACAATTCTTTTCTCAATAAAATCCTAATGTGATGCAAAAACTTTTCAAATGCCTTCTAATATGCTCAAACAATCATGAAGATATCTTTATTGTTTGCATATGGATGATGATCAATATGCTTATCTTTTCTAATTATCTTCTTGGCATGAATGAAAACCAAACTAGCATAAGCAACAAGTCACACAAACAATACACCCTTCGTAGCAATCAAAACGAAAAAGCAAAAGAAAGGAAACAATCAAAGAGAAAACAAAATTTTACACCCAAAAAGAAAACGTTGAAGAACAATGACCTTGACTCAAATCAAGATGAAGAGGTATGTAGGCCTTTGATGACCTTCACCAAGGTTTTTACTCAGCTGATGAGGAGAGAAGAACAATGCATAAGTTTCAAATTTCACTCAACAGAAAAAACTCAATGAAAAAAATGAAGGAGGCTACAAGATGCAAACGGTAAAGTGCTTATTCTTCAATTAAAAGACAAATATCAAGGTTGAAAAGAAAGAAATACTGACTCACAAGGTTACCCAGCAGAGGAACACAGAGGCAAAAACCAAAAAATGCAATTTTGGAAGGTTTTTGGGCCAAAAAGAGGCTGGCGCTCTATTGCCAAGGGAAAGGAGTGTTATAGCGCTCTGTGTAAAGCCTTTAGGAGCGCCGGTGCTCTGTTAACACTAGGAAAGGGGCGCCAGGGTCTAAAAACTCCAGGAATGTCAAAAAATTTCAAAAATTGAGATTCGAACTTGACAAGTATGCTGAGTGTGATAAGGTAAGGAGCCAATCAACTCATGAAACTAATCAAAGAGGGGTGAACCAGGTCTGAAACAATCAAGGGACAAAACAAGGTCAATGAGGAGAAAAATCCAAACAAGAGGTTTCGAATTGAGGCTATATCCCCAGTGGAGTCGCCAGTTTCTGTTGTAGGAAAATCTCCCTGCGGACAGGTAGATCACCTTTAAGGCTTGACCTTAACCCTAGATAGAAAAATGCTTAACGTGGACACTTAATTTATTTCAAATCTATCTAAACTAACACATGAGAAGGAAGGATGATAGAAGTACCTGTTATCGACGTTTGTCCCTACACGCTCCGAGTTGCGCTCCAATCTTTTGCTCCTCGCTGAGTTCTATGGAAAAAACAAGATACGACCACTTCCTACTCTATTGATATTAGCTTGAAAATAGATCTATCACTAAATGATAAGTTCATGTAACATCAGACACGAACTAGAAAGAAACAGGCCAAGCGTGTCATATTAATGAGAATAACGACAGCAGTACTTACAATCGTAGATGCGAATGCGACAGCTTCGTCAAGTCCTCTTCGTCTAACCCTTGCCTGAAAGATCCACAACCTGGATAACAACAGCTTCACTGATCACTCTCCTTTGGCTGGCTGTAAGTTTCCTCCAAGATCAAAAGTTTCATATGTTCAATTCTTCTCCTTTTCCACCATCATAGAGCCTGTTTATATAGGTTGGGAGGAGCCTAACCTCTTGAGTTATGTTTAGAACCAGTTGGGAACCTTCTCCTTAGATCAGGGATCTGTTGATGAAAACACGAATTCGAGCACAACTGCCTCCTAATCTCGAATGTTCCTCCCCTTATTCTTCTCAACGGGCTAACAACTGACCCAGATTAGGGAGCGCTCCTTCAGAAGGGGTCTCAGAGCGTTGTAGCGCTCCTTGGTAAGCCTTGGGGAAGCGCCAATGCTCTTAAGATGAGAATCACTCCTCCAAAAGGGTCTGGGCAGCGTTATAACGCTCCGTGAAGCATCATAGGGGAGCGCTAGCGCTTCTGCAGCTGAAGTAGGGGAGCGTTCCCCCTCCAAACCTCTGTTTCAGGGTTCCTTTCAGGTGTCAAGAGTCATTTGATCCCAGTAAACCAGTTCTCCTCCTTCAAATCAGTCATGTGAGATGTCATAAGTGCCTCCTTAGTGTCGTTATCATGGCATTATGTCCGAACATCGTTTGCGACACTAGTGATCAACTTGCGACACTTGCGAAAGTTGTAGGGAAGATGCGACACTTACGACGATTGATAGGGACAATGCGACACTTATCCATCTGAGCAATTTTGACGTGTAACACCTA
>ML806543.1:110980-140157 GCA_009831015.1 Picea engelmannii | reverse complement strand
TTCACCTGAATGAGTGATTTGATATACTGATAGAAGGTTACAAGAAAGATTTGGAACACATAATACATCATTGAAATGACCATTTTCTACTTGAATTGTTCCAGATCCTACAACACTAAGAGATCTATCATCACCAACAAATATTTCCTTGGTGTTACAGTCATTTAGAGCAGAAAATATGGCTTTATCCTTAGCCATATGATAAGATGCTCCTGAATCAATAAGCCACTCATTAGAAGAAGAAGTAGTAGTAGAAGTTGTATTGAAGGAAAAACCAGAAGTAGAAAGTGCATGTCCATGAGAAGAAGAAGAAGATGAAGAATCAATACTGATGTTGTGCTTCTTCATCGCTGCTTCTAAGGCTGCCATCTTCTTGAAACATTTGGACTCATCATGACCATCTTTATTACAAAATTTGCAATGTCTGTTAGTATTCTTACTTTTATATTTTGATCCTTTGTCACCATTAGGAGCTGAAGCTATCTTAGCAGGTTTGGGACCCTTAGGTTGTTTGTTGTAGCAAGGATGTTTCTTCTTGGGATACTTGGGTTTATCTTTCTGCTGGGCAACTAAGGCTTTGTTTGAGGTACCTGTAGTGTTGATCACTCCAAGTTGTACAAGATTATCTTCCTCTCTAATCAAAGATGTACAAAAGGACTCAAGAGTGGGTTGTACATAAGCTTTCCCTAGAGCCTCTTTCATGGCATAAAAGGTAGATACAAACACAGAATATGCACTACCTAGCTTAGAAAGAATAAGATATATGCAACACTCTTCCTTCATTACTATCTTACATTCTTCACATAAAATTCTGAGTGTTTTAAACTTAGATAGATAGTCTCCAAGGAAAGAAAAATCACTTGGACTCAAGGTCAGTATTTGAGTTTCTAACTGTTGTGCTCGAATAATATTGAGTTTACCAAACACAGATTCAATTGTGTTCCAAGCTTCTTCAGGGTCATCAATTCCTTGAAGGTGGTACCTTAAATAAGGAGAGATGGACATTCTGATTAGTCCACGTGCTTTGTCATTCCTATTATCTGATTTGTCTTTCTTATCATCATCAGTGGGGGTTGTTTCCTTTCCCAAGGTAATCCGGTACAGGCCTTTACTTCTTAATAAATCTTCCATATGGGATCTCCATTGGAAGTAGTTGTTGCTGGTAAGCATGACAGTACTTGTAGAAGCCATATTAAATATGAAGATAATGCAGATTTAAAAATTGAAACTAATGATTTGGATGGAACGATCTCGAAAAGTTATGCAGTTTTAAAAAAAACCAGCACTGAAAATGGACTTCTGATGTGAGAGTTATGCCCTTTTAAAAAAAGAAGGCATAAACGGTAACCAAATAACCATGTGATAGTGTAAGCTACTTTATGAAGTGACCCACTTTTATAAAGAGAAGTGGGGATCACTTTTACAATGAAGTTACCCTATAAAAGAAAAGTTGCATGCAAAATAAATAACTCTAAAAAAATATAAAACTACTTATAGTGATTCACTTTTATACTTGAAGTGAAATACAATTTTTAGCATGAACTTTTTCAAAAAAAGTAACAAAAGAGAGACTTGAACTGAAGACATGTTACTTAATAAGGAAAGGTTTAACCAAATGGTCTAGCAAAACATATTGTAATGTTCAGAAGGAGGATTGGGGGTGTTTTTGTTGTTGTCGTTGTTATTGTGGAAGACGGCCTTGGAGAGCATGCTCCAAAAAAACTCTTTTCACACAAGAAAAAAATTTTGCTTCTCGATGACAACAAGGGTTAGATTTCGGTTAGCTTACTCGGAAGATGCACCTTTTCCTATCTGTTTCTGATTTTCCGAGATCGCAAAAGGCACGGGGCAAAGAGCCTATGCAGATCTAAAAGAGTAGCAACCCGGAAATAAAAAAATACAAATCGAAATAAAATCAAAACTTTGCAAAAATTTTAAAAAAATGCTTATTCAGACTTTATACCTCCGGATCTAACTATAATGGTCGTATCTTGGGAAAACATAAACCTTTTCGAGTGAAATGGAAAGTGTTCCTAAATGAAATGAGTGGTTCGAATGCAATGGAATAGTTCTCTCAGCCCCAAAATGTATGGAAATGCCAGAAAATGGAGATGAGGCAACTCGGCTTCACGATCTCGATCTACAACAGGATCGGGTCTTCAAATAGGCTCTGATACCATGTTCGACAACACAGGTATTCCAACAGAGGATGAAAACCTTCAGTAACCACTCACATAACCAGATCAAAGATCAAAACACCGATGTTTTCACATGGTAAAACCCCTACGGGGAAACATCCATGGCCTCAACCAACACGACCACTTGGAGCAGTTTATTAATGCAAAGAAAAGATTACAAAGATATTTTACAAGAGAGTTTCTCACAATCGATCATCGGCAAATGACCCTCCATTCTCTTTAAATAGAGATCATGGACCAATTGGGTTTTAAGCCACGGATCAATGGTCATTAAGATCGAGGAGAGTATGAACCGTCAGATCACTCTATGTCGGGAACATATCGTGACCGTCGGATTTCCTAACTACAAATGCATACTAATGCATACTAAAGAAACACACTTTTACCTAACGACATATTAGACCAAGTAGATCTTAACTAACTCGTAAGTGTCTAAATATCCTAACATGCTAACCATAGGAAGAGCCCCAAGTTTCAAGGATGAGACAGAGGATGAATTAATCAACTGCTTTATCTGTGACTCCTCTACTATTACATGGAACATGCACCACTGATTGATTAGAGTCTTCGACCCCATCGTCCAGGAAGACATAAGCTTAGAGATGTTTCTCAGAAACCACTAAAAATCAAAATGATTCAGCTGTAACAACAACCACTGTAACAACAAATGATGAAACAACTGAATTGTTTCCTAAAGTTAGTTCCGAGAGAATCATTGTAGAAATTGAACCTAGAAAAACCTTGAACATCAATCCTGATTTATCCACTGTTGAAACTCGCCGATTGATGAAATTACTGATTGAACATAAAGAAGAATTTGCCTGGGATTACATGGATCTGAAAGGCATTTCCTCTGAACTATATACCCACCATATATACATTAAAGAATAATGTCGACCCATTTGCCAACCCCAAAGGAGGGGGAATCCAAACCTTAAAGAAATTGTTAAAGAGGAACTCCAAAAACTTCTCAATGCTGATTTCATTTACCCTATATCAGACAGTGAGTGGGTCTCACCATTGGTTATTGTTCCTAAAAATAATGGAAAATGGAGATTCTGTGTAGATTATAGAGCCCTGAATAAAGCCACGCAGAAGGATCATTTCCCTCTGCCATTTATTGATCAGGTTCTAGAAAATCTAGCTCAGAAATTTTTTTTCTTTTCTTAGATGGATTCAGTGGCTATAACCAGATAAAAATTGCTCCACAGGACCAATATAAGACCACTTTTACCATCCCTTGGGGTACATTTTCTTATAAGGTTCTCCCATTTGGCTTGTGTAATGCACCAACCACCTTCCAGAGAGTTGTAATTGGTATTTTTTCTGATATGGTGAATGACTATATGGAGATATTCATGGATGACTTTACACCTTATGACATTGATTTCGATGAAGCCTTGACTAATATGGAAAAAGTGTGTAAAATATGTATACAGACTCATCTTTCTTTAAGTACATAAAAGTGCCATATGATGATGAGTGAGGGAGTAGTGCTGGGACACTTCATTTCTTATGCGGGAATCTAGGTAGACCCAGCCAAAATCCAGGTAATGTTGGATATTCCAACTCCGTCAACTCAGAAAGAGGTCAGAAGTTTTTTAGGGCATGCTGTCTATTACAGGAGATTCATTAAAAACTTTTACAAACTGGCTTCCCCCTTGTTTTTTCTATTAACAAAAGATTTTGACTTCCGTTGGACTGACAACTGTGAATTGTCTTTTACAGATCTAAAATAGAAATTGTCCACAACTCCCATTTTGAGAGGGCCCAATTGGGCTCTTCAGTTTCACATTTCTTCAGATGCCTCCGATACTGCAATCGGTGCAGTACTAGGTAAACAGAAAGAAAAAAAGGCTTATGTTATCTACTATATCAACAAGAACATGGCTCCTGCCGAATTAAATTATACAGTTACTGAAAGAGAATTCTTAGTAGTAGTTTATGCAATCGATAAATTCAGGCATTACGTCACTGGATATCCTACTTTTATTCATACTGATCATACAACAATTAAATATCTGATGAATAAACCTATTACTAATGTCCGAGTAACAAGATGGTTGTTACTACTACAAGAATTTGACATCACTATAGTAGATAGACCATGAAAAGAAAATGTGGTTGCTGACTTTCTCTCAAGATTACATATAAATGATGATACTTTACCTATTGATGATTCCTTTCCAAATGAACATTTGTTTGCAGTATATGCTCACTCACCTTGGTATGAAGACATTTCTAATTATTTGGTTGTAGGGAAGGTACCTCCTCATTTATCTCCTCGATAAAGAAGGAAGATTATTCAAAAGAGTGCTCGATATAGTTGGATAGGAGGATACCTTTTCTACACATGCCTGGATGAGGAAATCAAGATATGTGTAAGGGCTGATGAAGTGTATGATCTGCTGAAGGCTTTCCATGATGGCCCTTGTGGGGGAATTTTGCTAATAAAAGGACTAGGCATAAAATTTTAAGGATGGGCTATTTTTGGCCCACCATATTTCAAGATGCCAAGAAATACGTTCAAACTTGTGACAGTTGCCAATGAATGGGTCAGCCAAATCGTAGGGATGAGATGCCTCTCCAGCCTCAGGTAGTGTTAGATCCTTTTGAGAGATGGGCCATGGATTTCATAGGGCCCATTAACCCACCTTCTAATAAAAAAATATATATATTGGTCTGTACAGATTACATGACCAAGTGGGTCGAGGCGAAAGCACTCATTAGGGCCTCAGAAGAATCTGTCTTAGCATTTCTATTTGAAGATATCTTTGTTAGGTTTGGAGTTCCCAGAGATTTAATAACTGATGGAGGACCCACTTTCACATCACATAAACTTGAAGTCCTACTCAGTAAATATCATGTTTTACATAGAATAGCTTCTCCATACCATCCACAAGGCAATGGCCAGGTGGAAAGTACCAACAAAGTTATCGAAGCCATTCTTACTAAAATAGTGAGAGAACATCGTCGGGATTGGACAGACTGATTGCATGAAGTTCTATGGGCTTACCAAACTACTTGGAGAAACACAACTGGTTTTTCTCCTTACGAACTGGTATATGGAAAAAATCATGTTTTTCCCATTGAATTCGAAATCAAAAACTTAAGAACTGCATCAACAGTCAACCTTGACTTGACTATGGCACAGAAGGCCAGACTGCAATAGCTCAATGAGATTGATGAAAAATGTGTGTATGCTATTCATCAAACCTCGGTGATTCAACAACAGAGAACGAAATGGAATGACCAAGTAATCAAGAAGAAATTATTCTAGAAAGGAGATTGGGCTCTGTTGTATGATTCGCACTTTAAAGAATTTCAAGGTAAGTTGCGTACATGATGGCTAGGACCTTATGAGGTAGAAATTGTTTTTCCCAATGGGTCAATCAAGTTGATCACTATTGATGGATCCGATACAAATTTACATGCAAATGGTCATCGCCCGTGCCTGTATCAACATCCATTGTCCAAGGCATAATTCAAATCTAGATGTTCATCTGATACAGGTTATCAATTCTTAAAAGGAATGGAGCTTGCTCCTTCCCTTTCTCAACCTTAGGAATTATTTTGCTCAGACCTTGTATATAAATAAACTCGACAAAAATTTAAATTTCTTTGTTTCTGTTTGATTGTGTTTACTATGCTAATAAATTCATCCTCGAAGGGTATTAGGCAGTTTTTGTGTGTGCAGGTGAACAACAGGGATGAATACAGAAAAGGCGACAAACGATTAGTTGATGGAAGTTGAAAAAATTCCTAAAAACTAAGTGACGCAACATTCAGCCGATTTCCATGCTGTTACACCCATTTTAGAAAAATTGTCCAATTTCCATGCTGTTACACCCATTTCAGACAATTTGGTCAATTTCCTACTATGACACCCTTATCAGATGAATTAGCCGATTTCCATGCTGTTACACCTTTTTCCGACAAATTGGACGATTTCCTGCTGTTACACCCTTATCAGATGAATTGTCCGATTTCCTACTGTTACACCCATTTCAGACAAATTGGCCGATTTCCATGCTGTTATACGCATTTTAGACAAATTGGCCGATTTCCATGCTATTACACCTTTTTCCGACAAATTGGCTGATTTTCTGCTATTACACCCTTTTCCGACAAATTGGCTGATTTTCATGCTGTTACACCCATTTCAGACAAATTGGCCAATTTCCTGTTGTTATACCTTTTTCCGACAAATTGGCCGATTTTCTGCTGTTACGCCCATTTCCGATAAGTTGGCCAATTTCCCTACTGTTACACAATGGTCACTTTTCACACAGTTACACAATTTTATTTTCCGACCATCTCATTTGTTGTTACACCTACCTCTGCCATTTTGGATGAAGTACCTGCTGATACACTGATCACTGTTATTCTTTCTTGCCACTTCACTCTTTCTTTTTTGCATTTTTTCCAAATATTGCTACTCCAACTCTACACTCTTTACATGCTGCGGCATCGCCGATTTGTTCATACTGCAACTATCATTTTCCCTCCTTCTCTAAGTGAATGTTTTGTTTCATCATTACTTGACTTCACATCTGACGACTTCCAATTGATTATCTCCAGAAAGGACTCCATATCTGCTCCAGTTGTCATATCGCCATTTCTCACACTATCCTTCATCATGTCAACTATTCCATGCAACTCAAATGGCGGTTGGATAGCGCAATCACTCTGATAGATAGTTATGTGCGGTAAGATATGAGGTACGTGACTAATCCTACGTGTTAAAGTAATGAATATATAAAATAATGCTTTCTCGTTTTTTTCACCACTTGTGCTAAATTGATCCAACTGGAGCCAATCCGATTAGTTGGGGGGGGGGGGAATCCAAATCTAGCCATCCAAATGGTATTTTATACTCACCATTCACCACCTTTTTGACCACACTTCTTTTCGCTGAGACACTATATTCTACATGCAAACCACATTCGAACCGGCTGCGTTTCTAGTTTAGGTGCTAGTCTCTCCTCCTACGTGCCTATTAGACTCTCAAGAAACATCATGGGAGGATTAGCTGTGAGGTATGAACCTACAAATTTGGACACTTTGCTGTTGCACCTAGAGGCCTACCAAATATTTCTGCAGGCTGGCTGGATATCATATTTTAAGAAGCTGCAGGGGTTTAATTAGGATGAGGTATTGGATTTTAGTCAAAATATCACCAAAGGATATTCAATGGTGAATGGGGTAAGGATTCTAGTATCATAAGAAAGCATTGTTGTTGTCACAGAGTTGCCAACAACAAGAGACCAATGGTTTAACAAAAAAACACATCTTCCATATGCTCAGAAGGCTTTCCTCATTGACAATGAGAAAATTCGGACAAAAGGCCGAGGTGCGGATGTCAATTCCTTACCAGAGCCCTGGGGGAAAGTTGCAGAGTTTGTCAAAAGGTACATTACCTGGGAAGGAAGGTACCAAGTTGTTTATTTTTCTGATTTCATCTTATTATCACACCTGTGACATCAGAAATTCATAAACATTCCTTATTATCTACTCCATTAATTGAATAACATGGCTCATTTTGTAAAAAATCCAAAAACCTAAAGAACTGCCTTTCTAATCACAAACACATCGGACTATTAATTCACAAAGGTATGGGCATTTCCAATAACCCATTACTTGTTGTAGTAGACTAGCCACCTTCTATACCTACAGATATTCCAGAACCTCTTCCTGAGTCTTTTCCCTCGGCTGCAACAATAGTCCAAACCCCTACTGTCGTTGCCCATAAGACGACCCAGAGAAGTAAACGCACAACCTACGACCATCCTAGAACCAACCAGACAAGCCTGGATGGAGGTGAATTGACACAACCTGTAGCTGTGATTGCTCAAAATGAGGAACAACTAGCTATTACACCGAGCCATGCGTCCCAGCCCTTGGCCGCGACGATGTTATTGAAAAATTACCCCCTGCTCCTAAACAGAGAACCCCTGTTCCTGTATCTGCATCACCTAGAGAGCGCACAAGGTCAGAACAGTCCACTGCAGCAACAAGTCTGACTACCCCTTCTGTTGTTGCACCGATAGAGCCACCTATTGCTGCAACAACTGTTCCAAGCCCTACTATCACTGCCAATAGAGTATCTCAAAAAAGAAAACATCCATTCAAGGGAAAATGTTGGAAATACCTGGACCTAATTATATCAGTAGAAACTCAGAATCCTTCTGTTGCTGTGACAGAGAACTCTAAAGAGATACATATACCAGGTTTTACTTTGTGTCCAGAACTGCAAGCAACTATTCTCTCAATTCAGAATGAATGTACTCCAATCGCAGCAGAATCATCGGCTCTGCCTGATGATTCTGTACATCATATGTCAAGTAACAATGTTAAGATCATACTAGACCTAGGTATACCTAAATTTCCTACTTGTGTGGTTGAGGAAGAACAACCTGTTCCTCCTCCAACAATGAAGAAGAAAGCCTCTGCTTTCGTTTCTATTTTACCTAGGAGAAAAACCAGGTCTACCAGCTTTGCAGAAGCAATAATTGGATGGAAAGCTATGGAACATGCTATTCCTATTCTTTGTCCATTATCCTCTACGATTTATGAAGAGACTGTCACACAAGAACCAGTCTCTTCCAGTGAACTAACAATGCCAATAGAGACACCTGCAAACAATACAACGGGTATACAAGGACAACTCAGGCATGATGAAGCTATTACACAAGAACCAACTATCCAAGACAAGATTGTTCCACAGGAAGCAGTCATGATAGACCCAACTGTTACACAAGAAAAAATTGTTCCACCAGAAACAACTATTGACAGTATAACTGCTCCACAAGAACCAATTACAAATAGTGCTGAGGATGTACCACTTGCCCAACTGTTTTCCCAAATTGAGAAAAACATAAGGCATACAGAAAACTCCAAAATAACTGTGCTCATAACAGAGAATGAAAGCCTCAAAGAAGAGTTAAATACTCTGAAACAAGAATTGGAGACTGCTCGACAGAAGAATCCAGACGGGATTACTTTGGACATCCTAGCAATGACAAAAGCTATTATGGACAGAAAAAAAGAACTCATGTGCTTTGAGTGTGGAAACATATACTTTGAGGTAGGTTATAAGGTAGTAAAAGTGTTGGTTGCTGGAGGTCCAACAACTCTCTCAGTCAAGACTGAACATGCACTTACTGCTACACATAAAACAACACAATCGAGAAGATCTCAATGTCATAAGGCAACTGTTGGTTTACCAACAGATTTCAAACAAGAACCTCTATTTCCCTCACGATTTGTTAGTCAAGAAACTCAAACTGATTTTGTTCTTCAAGACAAAGCAACGCAGACAGATTGTTAACACCACATATTTTATTTTTAGCACAACATTTTACCATATAGACACTTATCAATTTCTCTTAGCAGTTTTGCACTGGAGGAACCAGTTCCCTAATTCAGCTACAAAGTAAGGTTTGAATGTGTTTTTCATGAGGACATGCAATGTCTTCAGTTGGGGGGCATGTTAGGACCCAAAAATGTCCCTTTTTCATCACATCTTTTGCCTATTCAAACTTATCATCTCTAAGCTAAATGCCTACTATAATGCGTGCTAAGACCTTTTTCTCCCAAGGTATGAATCATTTATCTTGCTTTTATATTTTCATTTACTTAGCATGCTTAATTGGTAACATTCACATGTTTTACCTCTAAAACGATTCAACTAATGATCAAAATGAATAGAAAAACCAAGTATTAAAGAATGGTCACTGTTGTTACACCAGCTGTTATAGCTATGCACCAATCTTGGAAACTGTTACAGTTATGCGCTAATCCTGGAAGCTGTTACACAACTGTTGCAACAGGTGCCACCGATTCTTCTATTAAACGAATACTGCAACATATGCCACCGATTCTGCTGTTATACGACTGCTGCAACAAATGCCACTGATCATGAAAACTGCTACACCTATTGTTACATGTTTCAAATTACAAGATTAGTTCTAGATCTTGTATTAATGATATCATACAAATAGCTTGAGAATCGGGGATTCTCAAGGTTGTTATGATTTTGTTTTTAACTGAGTGACTCTGAATTTAAATAACAGATCTTTTGTAATCAGAGGGACAGATTCTGACTGTGAGAAAGTGAAGTGAAGTAAAGTTTATTGTACATAATATTTTGACAAATCAATAGAAGAGTGGATTGATTTTCTTTAGCAGACTGTAGCCTATTTTTTTGAGAGGATTCAGTGAGAAGGAAAGGGCCCACCTTCCTCACAGATTCCCCTCTGTTTTGAATTCTAGAATAGTTGTTTTAATGTGAATGGTTTATTTGTTAAACAATTCTAGAATACAGTTGTTGTTACAATCTAGTTCTTTCCTGTTAGATGCGCATAAATCTGTCTCATGAGAATTAAAAGTCAATTGATGAACATTGTTGGAGAGCTGCTTTCCCTTTTTCTGCATTAGATTAAAATCTTGTTTTCAAGTAAAAGAAAATAAAAGTGTGGATTACTTTCTTGCAATAAGTAGATTTCCTTCTGCAATTAGTAGAGAACTTCTTGCAAAAGTAAAATAGAAAGTTAGATTAGAGTAGGTAATCCATAATTCTTATACATTCATCGGTTTAGATTTCAAATTGTGATTTCAATTATTTAGAACTCCAGTCGTGTTAGCATAATTGTGTTAGTAATAATTTTTGTTTCTTTTTCCCTACTACAATTAGATTAGTGTTGCTTCCATAATTTAGCATAGGCTGTGCACAATTATCTTGAAATAACAAACTTTCCCGGGTTGACAATTTATATTGAACACCGTAACTCTCTATTCATTTAGACAATTAAAGTTCCCAACAATTAATACCCCACATGAAACATCTTCCCTTATGATATCTCCTTCTTCAATAAGGCTTGCAACTCAAATCTCTTTAATAAAACCCTAGAACATTACACAAAAGACAAAAGATCTCACAACACAAGTAGCAAGTAGTTCTTCCACTTTATTTCCAACCATGAAAAAATGATAGAGGATCCCTCCTTATATACATAAGGCACCTAAAAAAAACCATGAGTATCAAACCATGTGCTAATACAATACCATGTGCCAATACATTGTGCTCAAACAAAACCATAAGTTAAAGAAAGAGGCACTCTCAA
Source organism: Picea engelmannii (assembly GCA_009831015.1). Lineage (NCBI taxonomy): Eukaryota > Viridiplantae > Streptophyta > Pinopsida > Pinales > Pinaceae > Picea > Picea engelmannii. The sequence goes on along the minus strand of ML806543.1, from coordinate 128,834 downwards.
TACCATGGTATAAAATAATTTTGAGCCAATAAAATATTATATCATGAAATAACCACCTAAACTAACACACAGACATGAGTGGAATATTCAAAGAGAAGAGGTGTGTGCCACAAGAGAGAGAAAATACCTCCTCCACATGTTCACATGTGCGGCTGCAAAATGCAGCTATAATTTTCGTGTGGAAAATTCCATTAATAGTGTAACTTGGTAATTGTTTTTTTTGATATTCTATTATAACCCCATTTTAGAGTTCTTACAACAATTTTGCATCAAATGGCACTAATCTAACATAATTTTGACACTCTTTCAAAAGATAACTTCCCAAGTTGGTTGTCATCAACAAATGTGCTAACACCTCAAGACATGGTTCAAGAAAGAAAGTGTTCCCTCTAGGAATGATCCATGTGGCATATGATTATGATGCGACATACATGTCATCGTCCAATACACTATCACATAACCCAATGTAGGTACAAATATCTCAAGGCATAATGCATGGATTCCAATGAGGGGTACCCACCTATAATGATGCATCAATATTCAAAACAAGTCAATAGGAAAAAAACATCAAGTAATATCCTCTAACAACAGATTAACATAGGTTAATTTTATAAATTGCTTAAGTTTACCATGGTAGGATGAGTTATACCCCTATTACATGTGTCAATGCCTAGGAAAAAAGGTATTCGTAAGTAATTTGGTTAGAGATAGAAAGATTTGATGAATAATTGATGGAAAAAGGAAGGGAAACTTTATATTTTGACCCTCAAAGTTATTTGTAATTATGTATGAGGTATTTTGCTTGTCCAACTAGCCGTTTCGAGCCAGGAATATTCATTTTTTGTACTTGTAATCCTTTTAAGAGGGAGCTTGTCTTAGAGTTACCACCTCAACACCTTTTTACTACCCCCTTTTATATTTTATTTGATTTTTCTTAGTCCTTTTTTCTTTAGATATGCATTTTTTAGCATAGGAATTTGGATTTGGGCCTTTTTAACTAGGTGGCATGGCTCTAGCTTCTTTATTTTTTCATTTTTAACATTTATGCTTTTCACCTGTAGCAATTTTGGGTTTATTTTGACTTTAGCTTAAATTATTTTTCAATTAGACATTGCTGGATGACATTTGATAAGTCAAATTTAAGTGGGGATAGTATTTAGTTTTATGAACATGACGGTAGTGAAGGGAAATAATGGAAAGTGTTAGATGTGGTTAGGATATGGACACACTAGTCAACCATATTACTAGTAGTAGATCTTGACCTAAGTCATGACAACATTTATCGAAGGAGAACATGTCCTCCCATGGTAAAATGAGACAAAATATAAAATTGTTAGCGTTACGAAATGTTATAAGATATAAGCAATGTTAATTACTTTCATGCCTGGTTAGAAACAATCACACCACTTCTAAGTAGGGAACCATCACATGAAATAATAGCACATCAAATGAAAGAAACACGAAGTACCATCCGTGTGAGCACATATCATATGAGGTGTAAATCATAGAGCTGATATACCATGTCAAATCTATCTCAAGGTGCTCATTGGTGGTGTTAGGTTGGAAATACTAGAATATCAGGTTAAAATTGGAGGATATGAGAATGAGAGCTCATCCAAGCATCATCAATGCACCCCTAAGATAGTAGTTTGGAAGTATTTTTCCTTGGGGGGAGGAACAAGCCAAAAATATAGGCCTATTTGCTTGTGCATCAAGATAAAGAGACTTGATATCATGAGGATAGGCTTGAAGTTTGACTTTTACAAGGAAAGGTAACTCTTGTTTAAAAGTACTCAAGTCCCCTCAACTAAAAGAGAAGGGTGCTTCTTGAATGGTATTTTGCATTGATGCTTTCAAACAAATTGAATAGCAAACAATTGTATTGAGTGTTGCAAGGATTTAAAAGTGTCACTAATCATCTAAGCATCTCCTAAAAATGGAAATTTCCATGATAGTGGAACAAAAAAAAAGAAAGTGATACTTACCTTGAAATGATAACCAAAACACACTGGCACCCTAACGTTTCCAAAAAACATGTATTCAAATATATCCTTGCCATAAAAACACAAGAAACATCTTTATCTCCATGTTTTTGAAGCCTACATTTCACTACCAACCCTTGCTAGAGTAGAAGATACCCCCAAACCTTGTGTATAAAATAGGAGTGTGATTTCTAGATGCACTGGGACCTCTATAACCAACACACCAAAGGATCCATCACTCCCCACACTTTTTTTCATATGAGTAACAATGTTGGAATAATGCCTTGGTCACACAAATGTAGAAGGGATTCTCATTCATCCATCTCCAATTCCTCCAAAAAGGACCCAATCCATGCTACTATGTTTTAGAAAGACAAGGGTGTTGTTTTTATCTTGTATTAGTTTAAAAAAATTACAAATCCAAGACTTTATTATCTTCTCTAGACCTATTTCCATATACAATCTAAACTTACCATAGAAGGTTGTAACATGCATCATTTAGAAGGAATTTTGTTTACATGTGGGTAGGAGTATATATTTCCTTCAAATGATTATCCCTAGTATGAAACTTAGAAAAATATGTTAAATGTTTTTGTATATCTATTGAAAATGTTTAAGCTTTCTTTGTTTTTCATATATATTTATGCAACAAGTAAATTGGTACCAATGAAATCCTCATGCAAAAATAGGGAAAGATGGATGAGGTAGTGTGGTAGTAGTAGTGAGAGGAAAGCCCTCATAAGGCAAGGAACTATTGTCATATATAGATGAAATTCATGTTTCATTTGAATATTTAGTTTGGTATTGGGATGTCCCTTCTCATCAAAATAATGATGACCAACACAATGTCCCCGATTTAGTGTAAAAATAAACACAAGTTAGGAAAGGAAACATATAAACAACACAACATGGTGTCTATGATCTTGTCCAATGGTAGGATTGTGAAACTATTTCAATTCCATGTCTTTTGTGACACAACATCAGAATGTGTGAAAGAAATAAAATATCCATTTAGCAATAACTCCATTCCTTTAAGTCTCTTGGAGGCCAAAGGATTTGTAACCATTTCAAGTAGTTATTCATTAAAGCCTTTTATAAATTTGTAATCAAATACCTCAATACAAGCAATGACATAGCTTTCAAAACTGTTCCAAAAGTGAATGATGAATATAAAAAATTACTTCGTGTCTATCTTAGTTCACAATGCAAAAAATGAAATAGATGAATCATCTAAGGATTTTCATTGAAATCCAAAACATGTCTTCAATTAAGAAAAATGGTAAGCAAAGCTTCCAAGGTTGAGTATATCAAAGGCACAATTAATAGTGATTAGCTTATGATTCGAAAATGTTTTGAAACAAAACATTGAAGGGTTAATGTCTTAGCACAATGCAAAGAACTAAGAAAAATTATAATTTTTTTCTACTACAATGAATTTCATGGCTATGGAATTTGATGACGAGGTTAGAGGATTCATTTTAGAGTGTGAATCACCCCATACTAGTTCAAGTAGTGACTACTTTCCTACAAAGTGTTGTGGGCCATTTTAAGCACTAAAACTAAAAAATTAAAGAAAATACACAAATAAAAGGGACTTCGATTGGAACAATGCCAATAAATGAGAGAGGGAGAGGAAGAACATTGTAGTTGGGGAGTTGAATAGATGGGTAAACCTAACCTTCTAGTTGCTCTTAGAAGGCCAACACTAACTATACATCCTTGCACATAGTTGGAGAAGGGATTCTTTTGTAGAGAAGCAAGGGAATGCTAAGTAAATTCATGTGGTTGTAAAATGTAATATTACAGAGAGAAAAAACACCATTGTAATTTTTCAATTGCTGAGAAGAATAACATTGAGCATAGCCATTGATACTAGAGTTTTTACTTAGAGTTTCTCCAAGGTAATATTTGTTGTTTATGGTGTATAATTGATTGCGTGGTTGATAATTGTTGTTTTCTTGTCTCATTTTGGTGTATTCTTATAGTTTCCTTCTTTCACTAGACATTAGTAAAATTGATGGGAATCCATATGCACCTCCCTTTACCTAGAATTTTCTTGAATGTCAATTAATTGTAGTGCCACTAGTTCATTCATGTGATTGATCCTTCACCCACTAATACTAATTTCTTGGATTGTTGGGTTGCATATAAAACACCATCTTTGATTTCCCCTTTAATTGAAACGCTGATGATACCTACAACTCGATTTCTCCTTTAGGTGAATCAATGTAAGACCCTACAACTTTGTTTCTCCCCTGACTAAATCACTAGTTTTTAGAAATTATATGTAGATACAACAATCCTTCCTTTGATCTATTTGTTGGTATAAAACATTGGCTTGAGCATTGCCTATCATTGTTTCCCTCAGGATTAGTCTTGGCACTGGAAATAAATAAACTGAGAACTGAAGCCAAATCTGAATAGATATGTCCAATTCATGGTAATTAATTCATATTTAACATTGATATTAGATTGAAAGTGAATTGAAGAGACATTACACTTAATTTGACATAGAAGATTCATGTCAGTGAGACAAATAGGCGATAAGCCTAGCCTTTATAGATCACACGATATTGGAGTTAGGGATCTTAAATTGACAGTGAATTGTAGAAAAAATACATTTTAATTTCACATAGAAGGATTCATGTTGGCGAGATGGACAATCCATAGGCCCACCTTTTACAAATCACATGGTATCAAAGCTAGGTTTGAAAACACTTGGTGAACAACCTGTATGGTAAACACACACAAGGAATAATGAGAAAGTGTAGTATAAGTAGGGAGGTAATATGAGGCACCTAGGGAAGTACCAAAGGGGAATAATAGTATAATATGTATTGATATGTATGGAGGTTGCTTTTAGTAAATAAGGCCTAGTGTGAACACAATAAATGTAAGATGGATTACTAGAAGGTTCCACCTACTAGAAGGTTCATCCTCTAGAATCTTCTTAGGTGGCGGGTAGCACTATATAAATGAGGTATGAGCAATGTAATGGGAATGTTGAGAATTATTGTATTTGTATCATATCTTATTAGGAGGTTTCCCCCTTGTAGAGACAAGTGATCAGGAGTGGATCCCTTCCTTAAAAACATAATTTGTAAGGTGTTTTCCTACCCCAAGGATTTCATAATAATAAAGTGGGGATTTCTTATATATTGTTCTTGAATCTATTGTGGTGATTTATTATTAATATCTTTGGTACTTAACAATTGGTATCATAGCTCTTTCTTAGGCCACAAAAAATGATTTTTTATTTTATTTTATTTTTATTTTGCAGGGTTTCAAACAAAAAAGAGAAAGAGGGTCGCGACACTCTGGTCAATTATTGTAGATTTTTCTGCAGAATTTGATGAAACTAGTTGTATATATGAGTTCGTATCAGAAAAACAACCACTTAAAAAAAATCCTTTGAATTAGAGTTCAGGAGACCAAGATATCGCTGATTTAAAATCAACAACTTTTCAGGGTTTTTCTATGAACGACCGCATGATTTTTCCGGTTTCTGTAACAATTGGTGTTGAATTTAAAAAAAAAAAAAACAATTACATATCCAAGTTTCTCTTACAAAATTAGCCACTTTAAAAAAAAAATTGTTCGAATTAGAGCTTCATAAGTGAAGATATAGCTGATTTAAAATCAACAATTTTTAAGGTTTTTTTGTGATGGCTGCGGGACTGTAGAGCTCATACTTTTTGACAGGGTGCTCATATTGCTGCCATATTATTGGTGTTGGATAGAGTATTTTCAGAGAATTATTTTGGTGTATTATGTGTGGTGATTCCGATGGATGTGCCGTGAATTGAAAAATTCTCCTCTTCAATCCTCCGAGGTATGCAAGACATTAAGGACAAATTTTTGCAAGTCATCAAGGATAGTTTTTGAAATATTCAAGACACCTTAGTTAAAATACATGGGATGTATCTAATGGAGGACATAAAGGAAACATATAATTGTTGGATTGATCTAATGGTCTAGATTCCTCATTATTTTCTATCAATCTAGGTAGGCAACATTATGAGACTCGGGCACAATATGTGTAGAATCTAGTCTTGAAATTTCCTAAGAATTCCTACTAAAATCAAAGCAATAAATTGCCAATCTCACAAACATAAATGTTTCTCTTGGCCATGCTCACTCATACTTAACTTCCCATGGTAGGGACTTAGATTACACGTAAATAATTCACTCTTAAAGTGTGCCTACTTGCAAACACACTTTGTTTAGTTAAACAAACTTCAAGACCAACAAGGGTTATCTCAAAGTGTGAGTTAAAATTATGAATGAAAGAAAAATTACTCTATTAGTGAAATGAAGAAATGTGTTGATAAGAAAAACAAAAAGGAACTGGTGTGGCTACTGATGTTCACTTGTCATCCCTAGATACGACCATCTCACCATCCTCATCAATGAGTTGAAGAGTTAATCTATCGATGATCATCAAATTTCTTCCTTCATTGATGAACTCCAAAATTCTATTGTCGGTGAACCAAACTTTTCTTCCATCAACAAACTCAAGTTTTTTCTTTTCGGCGGGCTCCAAAATTTGTCTCGAAAAAATTAAAAAAACATCATTCAGTGAAATTCAAAAACTCATTTTAGAAAACTCCAAAACACTCCTTTTGGAAAACTTTGGAAAAATCCTATCAATGAACTCCAAAAAAATCCTATCAATGAACTTTGAAAAACTCATTTTGGTGAACTTCGAAAAATCCTATCAGTGAAATCCTAAAAGCTCCTTTCAGCGAACCCCAAAAAAATACTTTTGGGGAACTACGAAAAAATCTTTTTGACGAGCTTTGAAAAAATCTTCTCCATTGATGAACTACAAAATTCACTTTGGAAACCTACAAAAAGGCCTCTTTGGTGAACTCAAATTTTTTTCTTTCAACAAACTAAAAAATTCTTCTTCATTTGCAAACTACAAAATTCACTTTGGAAACCTACAAAAAGGTCTCTTTGGTAAGCTCATATTTTTGTCTATTGAAAAACACAAAAATTCTCCCCCCTCGGTGAACTAAAAAATACACTTCAAAAACCTACAAAAATATCTTTTCAGAAAAATTGAATTTTTGTTCATTGGCGAACTTGGATTTTCTTCATTGGTAGACCAAAACTTTCTCTAACTTCGCCAAACTTTGAATTTCTCCTTTGGAGAAATATAATTTTTTTCATTGGTGAACTTGGATTCTCTTCATCAGTGGACCAAAAATTTCTCCAATTTCATCAAAATTTGAATTTCTTGTTCGACGAACTTAAGAAATTGTTACATTGGCAAATTGAGAAAATTTTCATTCATGGACTTGGATTTTGACTTTTGGAGAACTCAAAAATTATCTCACATCACCGAACTCATTTAACTTATAAATTCCTATAATTTTTCATCCAAATCCAAGATGAATCTAGACCATTGATCTCAAGATCAATGTGATCTCAGTCGTTGATTTCACTAAGCTTCACGGTTGCCATGAAAAAATGAAATTCGACCTCCCATGCCAAATTTTAACTCGGTAACTTGCATATCAATGCAATTAATCATCTCTTTCACAATTTTGAGGGAAAACTGAGTTTTCTTAGAAATTTGTTGATTTCACTATGATTTTACCGTTTTCCCCAAATTTAATGTAGAATAAAAGTCTGCAACCATGAATTTATCAAACTCACATTAATCTTTGGCCCATATTGGTCCATTGTTGAACCAAAATATCTAATACCATATTGTAACATACCCAACTCCCTTTTTGGGCAAAATTAATGCTAAGTTGACTAACATATCGATTCAAATGCGTAAATACATGCAACATGACATACAAATTCATGTAGCTACCGATTAATTTTAAAATTGTGAATGTAAATTATTAAGAATTCTCAACAACAATTAAATACATAGAACATAAATCAAACACATCATTCAAGAATAAAATTCACATAATAAATAACACAATGATCATATCACTTATCTTTTAAAAATGTTTTACACAACTAGATGCAGACGACATATGTTCCACCCAATCATAGTCTCTATTGCACCAATTCTTTCTACAAAAAAATACGATCGACTTGGGGATACAAGTCCACAAGGAAAAATAACATCATATGGGTGTTCTACAGTCCACTCAAATAGCTCAAATTCCCAATAAAACAAAGTGATGAAACTCCTACAACAATTCCAACCACCCAATTCTCTTCCTCATTAGTCTACACAACCCAAGGGATGAAATTTCCTTCTTTGAACCATAGTCCCTATGATAATATCCATCCCCTCTAAAGGTCCAACATAGACCACCAACAATCTCTCTACCAGGGGCTCCAAGAAATAAAACTACGACAAGATTTCTCACAACAACAATCTCACTTGCTCTTGGGTAACTTCCTCAATAGGAATTTTCTCACATGCATAATAGCCTAACTCTTCACATGATTTCCAACTCCAACAATATTTATTTACTCACAAGAATAGTTTCCTACTTTTTCTCAACACTAAAATTTGGTTTTTCCTCACTTGATTCTCAACTGTAAAATTGCTCTCCCCTCTACTTGATTTTTTTTCCTTCTCCCATGCTTCTTGACTCTTACTCGTCCCCCAAGGATAATTACACTCAACCCATGTTTTTATAACCAAGTGGGATTAATTTCTCACCTAACCTCTTACATGAATTCAATAATTGAGTGCTTAACAAGTCAAAGGGATAAATAGATAAATGATATACTGATTTATGAAGGTGGATTAAGACTCAAGGCATGTGGAAATGTAATATACCTAAATTATATTGCATTTATTATCATGTAATATTAGTTATAGGTCAATTATTATGTAATACATGAATTATAATGATAAGTCATGACAACGATAAGTCTATGTAATTATGATAAGTCATGAGCTTTTCCAAGGGCATTATTTATCATCCCTATGTTTATTTAATGTACATCATTGTATCTCATATAATGTCAATTGATAATAAATATTAATTATTACTTCCTCATGGAATATATGGATTTCTCTCGGTTATTATGGATGCTAAGGTGAAGTAACTAGTAGGTTTGCTTCAAGTGGTATAAGAGTGGCCTTTCTATTGACCCATGGTCAAGTGTGTGTGTGTGCGTATTCCTCTGATTTGTGATAAAGTTTATTTTGCAAGTGAAATTTAAAAAAAAAACAAGAAAATGTTTTGCAAATAATTTCCAGGCTCGTGGCCTATATATATATATATATATATAAGTTGACAACATAAAGAGATGATTTACAAAAAAATATGATCATGAAAAATTCAATCTTTATGTGGATAAAGTTTTACAAGGATGAATAAAAAAGGAAATACAAATATCTCTTGACATGGAGAATAAATTTTATCTTTTTACATGGAGGAATTTTGCAAGGTGGAATTAAAAGAAAAAGGAAATACAAATATATGTTTATGTGGAGGATAAGTTTTATCTTTTTATGTGGAGGACAAGTTTTATCATTTTATGTGGAGGATGAGTTTTATCTTTTTACATGGAGACCCAATTATTTACTATATCTAAAGAACCTAGGATGATCTCGCTAAACCTCATATACTACATGCAATCCTCTTTAATTAATCCAATATTTTTAGGAAGACTCCTTTTATCATCAGGGAAAATATCAGGCACCCCATCCATATCTTCTGACGCCTCGTCTCGATAATATATTTTGACGATGTCTACCTCTTGATACTCAAGTTAAGTATGGTAAAATAGGTAATTCACTTTGTGCATACATGTTAGAAGGGATTATCCCTTAAATATGTAATATATCAGTTATAAAAAGTATGCAGAACAGAAATAAAATGCTAGAAATGGCAGAATAACAGTAATATAACCAGCATAATCTCCACAATAACACATAAATGATATAAGAACAACAACATAAATAACACTTTGATTCAGAAAGTAATGTGCACGGGCCTCTTCGAGGGGGAAACCTCCAGTCGAGCAACGCTCTGTTACAATAATCTCCAAACTAGGGTTTTCATACCCTCGACCCTTATTTATACTAAATATGTCTATCAAGAGAAGCATCTAGAGGAAGATTCTTCTAGAAGCGAAATCTTCTATTAGGTCTTCTTACATCTTCCTTATTCTATTTTATTGAAAGGCCTTATTAATATTGACCTTTATTACATCCGAATATATTTCTCTACCTATGTGTGGGTTAGGACCCTAACATGTCTGCCCCCTTAAAAACAACCTTGTCCTCAAGGCTTGAGATGTGGAAATTGCTGCAGAATGGTAGTTAGTTCCCAAGTGGCATCTGTTGGAGTTGTATTTTTCCACTGGACTAGCACTTCCTTGATGGTTCTCTGATGCAGGCGACACTCACGCTGGTCCAAAACTACTTCTGGCTGTAGCCAAATGGACCCTTCTTCAACTAACTGTTGACGGGCAAAATTGAACGCTCGCCAACTGGAAGAGTGGATCTGGTCTGGGGTTGTCTAAATAACCCAAGCCGTTTGGGATGAACCACCATGACGAGTTTAGTGACTCCGTTGGCCGATCTAAGTCCTAGGGAAACGAATAAAAACTACACTAAGGAACTAATCTAAATGAAAACAATAATTAAAACAAACTAATAAACAAATCTAAACTACAAATATACAATATATTACCTAAATCATACAACTATAATTCTATAAAATTAAATGTTCAATTAACAACAGAATCAGATTCAATTACAAATATACAATATTTACAGATTACAGATTTTAATGAAAACCTGCAAAAATCATTGGTAAACTGTCCTAAGACAACGAAACTATTGTTTTTTGATTTTTATGATTTTATGAGAAAGAAATTAAATAAAAACTATCTAATCTAAGCAACTAAAAAAATAACTAAGAATCTAAACTATATATATATCTATCTAAACTACTTATATTATACTAACAAATTAACTATCAAATAACAGATAACAAACTAACCTAAAGTAACGCTTCAGGTTTGTCCTGTATCCAGAAGTTGATTCAACTGTTCGGTGGGAGGAAACCCGCACCATATTCTCCACGAGCTTCTCGTAAAAAAGAAGTAGCTGTGCTCTCCGAATATCAATAACAGGAAAAACAAGACATAAAAAATTACAACAATCTTATAATTTACAAATCATCGCAGTCAGATAAATCCTTGTGCAAAATTTGTACATAACAATTCAATTAATGAAAAAGGTAAAACTGTATTCATTAAATCGAAATAGAATGATTGCTGTATTTTTAAATAAGAGAGATCAGATATGGACAACATATAAATCAAATCACATCAACATGCAATGAATCATGATAGCTAAAGCAGTCGATGACTGATTACAAACTGATATGAATAAAATATGAAACAAAAGTTTGATATATTGAAAGCGAAAGATGTTACAAGACATCAACTTTCATCCCAGTCTGTATCATAAATCCATAGTCTGGTTCTCTCCACAGTGATGATGATGATTACAAAAAATAACAAGTATTTAAAGGCCACAGGGTAAAACATCCCTGTGGGAGTTGTCAAAACAGTTTACAAAAAATCTAGGAATAATCTCCCAAGTCCCTATTGCTGACTCAAACTAACAACCTAAAACCAAAGACTATATCACAAAAGTATCTCCTAAACTGCCACAACATGCCCAATTGATCATTGTAATTCATATGCACTTGAAAGAAGACAAAAATAGACAAGTTTAGAGGATATTTTATTGATAAAATTGACAAAAATCTAATTTTTAAGACTAGCTACAGAATCTTGCGATTCTGTAGCTGGTCTAATTTGAAAACCAAACTGTGTTAAATCAATCCAAAACTAACATAATTGTATTCAAACTATTAATCAAATATTTAATTGCTAATTGGAAACCAAACGAATCATTCAAATCAAAACTTCTATGCTAATTGAGAGAAAACAAAATCATGTTTGAATCTATTTTAATCAAAACAGGTTGTAACTGATCAAGTAAATTTTTCATGCAATAATTTATGTCGACTCAACCATTAACAAAATCGTTTTAAATCCATAGCTAACAGAGTTGCTTTTTGAATCAATAGATTACGTTGTACTTTGTCAAACTAATCTTTAATATTGATGCATTGCATACATGAAAGACCATAAGAAATAAATTGAACTATATTAGAGCCGACACAATCATTATGCTTAATGCACAATCACATCAATCAAAACACAACTGTATCCTATTTTAGCAAAGAAATTCTCTGTACAGATCGAATGCAATCAAAGAGAAAATATTCATTCAAAACAAAACAAAATCGTTTTTGGTAAATCGAAGTCAACAGGATTGGTTTTAGTCTATTAAAAGCAAACATAACTAATCAAAAGAAAACCCCAATCGATTACCTTGATTCAAACATACAACATTGTTTCAACAACAAATCAAACCAAATCAAATCAAATCAATTGTTTATACTAATCTGAGAACAATAAAATCACATTAACCAAATTATAGCTGTGACCGAGTTTAGCAAACGAATCTTCTGTACATGATTCATAACGATATCATTTTTGGTAATTTGAAAACAACAGAATCATTTTAAAAGGAACTAAAGTAATTGAAAGCAAACCCAATCAGTTATATTAATTCAAACCAACTCAAAATCGATTTTGAAATACATACCTGGGCAGTAAGACAATGCTTCGATCATGATAATTTTGAATTGACAAAATTCGTTGCTGCTTCGACATCTTAAAGAGAATAGAGACTGCTTGATAAATATTTGGATTGATCAAGGGTTTCAAGAGTATTAGAGGTTGGACAGGTGAGAGGGGTTTTGAGGCACAGTCCTGGAGAATTTATAGACATTTCAACAAATGCACACAGACCCAAAACGCACCTTTCAGCCACGGAGGAGATCTGAAACTTGACCCCTAAAACACGAGCTATATCTTTGTAACAACTCGAGTTTTGAGGAAACAACCCATGTTGAAGGTAAGGGGGATAATTTTGGTTCTGGGTTTTCAACGATTTGATCTAATTCAAAACCGTTTGCCCAGAATCGCTCAAGAAAAAACGTGTCTCTAGGAGGCAATTACGGGGGCAGTCTTAAGCAGTCTTCTCTGGCAATAATGAGACCAAAAATGACTTTGAACACCATGGGGGTTAAATTCTCCCTACATGAACCAGGAGAGAACACACCGTGGACAGGGGTTTGGGTAGGGTAAACGCAGGATCGAATAGCTCACAGACTTCCCCGAAAACCAACAGAGGTAACCCATGATAGGAGGGAGGCATTAATGCCCGAGTGTGCGAGGGTGGTGGAGTTAGATCAACCCATGATAAACAATCATTTCCCAATGTACAACCGACGACGCATATGGTGATTCAAATTACTATTGCAATGTGTTAAAATCAAATGCCATTCAAACAATTAACAAAAACTGTGGTAAGTTGACCCCAATGTTTGCACAAGCATATCGTTTGCATGGTTTTTTCAAAATCAAAACAATGTTTCGAATAAGAAATTGACCATACAACTTATACAATGTATGAAACTATTGAATTAAGGGTCTAATCACCATATTGATGTGTTGTTATGAAACCAATGCACTAAGGAAAGTACATCAAACCATCATTAAATCAAAGACTCGATTGTAATGATTAGAACATCACCATAGCCTTATAAACAATGAAATCATATTAACAACAAAAAAATGTCAAATGAGTAAAGGTTTTGGTGTCTTGTTAACTGTGCGACCATACTTAAATTGGAAATGCAATGAACACATAAACAAGAGTGACCATAATAATCCAGTGACGATTTTTAATGCTATCGACGTGACTTCGAAATCAAAGTTTTCATGCTTGCAGTCGTGAAAACAAGAACAAAGGCAGGTGTGCAAATGCGCGAAATAGTCAAGTTGTTTTATTCAAAAGATCGCGATGAGAATCAAGGGTTGCAAAACACTGGTGTAGGCAGCTTATAAGGATAGGGTAAAAATGCGAATTGGATGCCAACAATGGTGACACACTGGTAGAAGCAGTTATCTCTGCCTAAAAAAACAAATTCAGATTAAGATAACAAGAACAATTCCACATAAATAACCAGAAAATTGTTTAAACATCATGAATGATCAAATATTCCAGCAGTGTTTAAAGGATGAAAACTGATAACAGTCTTAAGATAAGCGAGCCACGATATTAAAGATAAAATCTCCATACTATTGACAGAGCCATTGTTGCCAGCAGGCGTCCATAGCCTCGACAGGGTTTCCATTCAACCCACTTTGATATCCGTATCCTGCCAAGAAGTTCCAGATCAGAATAAAGGACATTTTAAGGTCAGAGGTTTCATATTTGCAAATTTTCATATACCCGGCATTGCTTCACTGCCAGAAGTCTTGTTCAGTACCCTGACAAAGTTGTCTTGGCGTTATGCATGCATTTACCCACTGCCAGCAGACCTTTTCAACATCCCGACGGGTTTACAAGCACTTCCCATAGCTCTTTTAATGATTTATTTTGTTTTTTAAAGATATATAATTGAGTGGGGTGATGCTGAAAATTATGATATTTTAACATATTCTTTACAGACCTCAAAAGTTTTTTTTTTTTTTTTATACTGTCCTTCATTAAGATCCAGAGATGGTTTATTTACAAAACCAACTTTCTAAGGCAGGGAGACATCTTTCTGAGTCGTTCCCTTAAGGAACAGGGACAACGTAAGAAGATAATAGATGATTGTGATAGGCTTTACTCACATATCGAAATCAGTTAACTTCTTTCAAACAACAGTTTTTGCCAACACAAATGTAAATTTCAGAAGCATATTATAATTGATGTTTAGACAATTTTTCAGCAGTCATTTCAGAGAAAGAATTTTCTGTTTTCTTTGTCTGAACAGTTCATAATGTAGGTATGAGTATTTCAACATCAAAGACTGGTAAGCATAAGGGAGAAATCAAAACACACCAACGAAGAAAGATTTGAAAGCAAAGAAATCCAAACAACAAAAACAAAAAACAAATATGTACAGAAGGTGCATCTGAAAACCGCATGCAACAAATCCCTTGGGAAACTGAAAGAAAGTAGGAAAATCCTGATTGATGGGAAAGTAGTCCTACTCGTGGTACCTTGGGTCAGGGTTGATTCCGATTCATTCACTTTCCATTTAAGATTTTCATGACAATACTGCGTTTTTGAAAATAAACGTTCAACTAGAAGTAAAGAGAAAAGGATCAAGGGGACTTCCCTGACAACAACCGTATTATGGTTCTCGTGGTGCACCCACTTGTGTTCATGACTGCATTATTACAAAGAGAAATAGTGAGAAATAAAACTGAAACAAAACATATTCCTAAACCTACCCTAACTATTGAACACATCTTGATACTATGTGAAGTCATGCTTCCAATGTAGCCATTGGAGTAACTCTAATCCTGCAACGGAAACATAATCAAGCATTACTAATAAGAATGGTAATATATCAACAAATGATAGAAACATATCACACTTACCTTCATAATAATCACCTAAAAACAAAGTAAGCATGATCTTACCATTTCCTTGGATATTCTTGTTGTACGAATCCTCCAGCCATTGCGCAATCTTGTCGTGATAAGGGTCATATTGGCATGGGCGAGTGTAAGTAGGTTCAAAAAACTTGTTAGGATTACGAGGAAATGGAATAACCATCAGCCAAGGCTGAAATGCCCCATCCTCTTGACAGTTCTCTAAGTGTTCATTAATTCCTTCACATGGAGGATCTAAAATAAATATGTCACGCCTACTTCCAAGATACTTAGGTAAAAAGAAAGCAAGCACAACCTTGTCTTTATTATGAAATTTATTTATATATGAATATTCAATCCATCCTAAGATACTGTCACAAAAATGGGGATGCAAACCATGACTTTGATGAAACAAATATATCAATGGGAAACTCATCATGAGAGGATTCGTGCAATCAATTGGATCATTGGTTTGAATGTTTCCTTCGATGAGATTGATCATTTCAAAATGTGATGTATAAACATTGAGATTCGAACTAAGCAAAGAACGAGTATGAAACTTAGAATGTTTTCTTTCCATAGAATATAATGCATTGTCTTTTTCAACAATAAATTGTGTAAAATCATCTCGCAATATGTCCTTTTCCCATGTGAGTGATGAAAGTGAACAAGCATCAAATCCGGTTTTATCAATGTTATGCTCGGAATTAATTTCACCAAAATTTAGCATATCGAAAGGATATGATTGTGGTGGAAAAGAGTAGGACTTTGTAGGTAAGGTGTCAAGTCCAACAGAGTCTAGGAAAAGATCAGGATATAAAGAATAAAAGGAATCAGAAATAAGCAGATGAAAAGAATCTCTTGAACTATGATACTCAATAATGGTATTCTCAAGACAATTCTCTTCACTTTCTTTAAAACTCTTACTCTGTTTTGGTGATGAATACCTCAACATGATATGATCATCTGGATTTGCCTTTTGTGTGATAGATAATTCAAAATTTATGTGACAAGCAATTTGTCTTTCCTGTGAACAAAGTGCATTTTGAGGATGAAGGTTTAAAGTTTCTTCTTCTAGTTGCGTAACTTCTTCTCTAATCAGTTTCATAGGAGTACTAGAACATTCAAGATGATTTTCGTCGCTTAAGTGTTCTTCAATGAATTATTTTAAATGTTGATTAGAGCATGAGTTACAAGAATGAGGGTATTCACCTTGAGCCAGAAACGAATCATCTTCCATACTAGTCTTAGACTGAAAATCCAATGATTCAAAGGAAAAACCAATTTGGTTGTCAATAAGAGCCTGATCAATAGATTCTACCTCGCTAGCTTGTTCAACATTGTCGGAAGGATTTTTCTCTTCTTGCGAAGAAGATTGTTCTAGCAGTTGAGTGATAGGATTTGCAATTGGTTCTTCATTCGTGATTGAACATGACTGGATGGAAGGGATGGAAGCATCATAGAAGAGATTTAATGCCAATGACATGTCATCGAGATTAAATTTACAGAGGATATGATAGACTCTTGTCAAAAAGTCTTCTGAGGATGAATCGTCGTTGATTAGCGAAGTATGAAATTATTCACATAATTGATCAAAATCATAAATTTCAAAAGCATCTAGAAACTCATCTACAAATTGAAACCAATAAAAAATGTCACATGTTGGAAATGATTCAAACCAATGTTTAATCCAACCTCTAAAAGTAAAAGCGAACAGTCTGCATAAAACTCTTAAATCTGAGATGTCATGTTTGATGCATTTGTACCAAAACTTGTTAAGGTGGTCTTTAGCAGATATATTGCCTTCACCATCAAAGGTGAGTTTGGACAAGCGAGAGACTGTCTCGTTGGGAACATTGGGTAATGAGAAGTTGAAAGCATGTTCCAACACAGTGATTTGGGGAGCCATGGGGAAATTTGAATACATTTAAAATAAAGGCTCCTACAAGTCCAGCTTGTCAGTCAACCCTCCTTCTAGCGCCATTTGTTGACAGGCGAAATTGAACACTTGCCAACTAGAAGAGTGGATCCGGTCTGGGGTTGTCTAAATAACCCAAGCCATTTGGGATGAACCACCCTGACGGGTTTAGCGGCTCCGTTGGCCGATCTAAGTCCTAGGGAAACGAATAATTAAAACAAACTAATAAACAAATCTAAACTACAAATATACAATATATTACCTAAATCATACAACTATAATTCTATAAAATTAAATGTTCAATTAACAACAGAATCAGATTCAATTACAAATATACAATATTTACATATTACAGATTTTAATGAAAACCTGCAAAAATCATTGGTAAACTGTCCTAAGACAGCGAAACTATTTTTTTTTTGTTTTTTATAATTTTATGAGAAAGAAATTAAATAAAAACTATCTAATCTAAGCAACTAAAAAAATAACTAAGAATCTA